>JAJJWW010016638.1:0-67322 GCA_023531295.1 Papaver armeniacum
GGCCTCTTCCTATGCTCGAATCCCTAGCGGCGGTATTGACAATATCGCCAGCGATAAAGTCTTTATGGCTGGCGATATTGTCAACTCCGCTCGATAAAAACAATAACGTTGGCGGTACAATGATTATCGCCAAGTAGTTATTCTGTGGCTAGTTCCCTATGGTTTCCTATATATATCGTCATTTTACCTACGGAAAACTCACTTAAGCTTCTAAAGATATTACTCCTTTATTCTCAATTTTAAGCTTCACAATGTCGAGATCAATGAAGAAAGGGATATTATTATGAATATGTTCGAGTTCGCCCAAGAAAGTTATCGTATGAGGTTGCAAGAAATTGTGAAAGGAAGGCGAAGATGAGAATCTAATCGAAACTATGATGCTTGTACATACGGGTCAAATACCAAGAGTTCGAGCCCAAAAGTATTATCAAGAAGATATCGTATCGAGGAGAATTTTACCATCGAAGCTCATGCCGCGATTATTTTCTTCCCAATTGTGTGTACTTTGATCGAGATTTTCAAGGTCGATTAGCGTACCTCGTAAATCAGTGAAAAAGATTATTGAAGAACTTTGTCGAGTGGAACCTCAATTCAATTATCAGTTTGATACCTTTGAATATTAGAGGTCATAGTCAGAACAAAAAGTTACTTCGGCTTTAAGGATTCTAGGTTATGGCACTCCGGATACGAATGATGAGTACCTTCGTATGGGTAAAACAACTTCTTACACTTACCTTTCATTGTTCTGTGAGTAATGATTAATCATTTTGGTCCAACATATTTACGAAAACCAACAGAAGTGAAGATGTTAGACAAATATTAAGGGAGAATGAGGGAAGGGGATTCCCGGGAATGCTAGGTAGTCTCGATTGTATGCATTGGGTATGGCATGGATGCCCTGTTTATTGGGCTGGTCAATATAAAGGTCATTATCCAAAACCATGATTATCTTAGAAAGGCTCTTGCTTCTTACGATTGTGGATATGGCACGCTTTTTTGGTCTTAGGGTTCACAAAATGATATTAATGTTTTGCCTGAAGTCGCCTCTGTTTGAAGATTTGAAGTATGGAATTTCTCCATCTGTCTAGTTTCATGATCATGACCATCGGTACACTCATGGCTATTATCTTGCGGATGGTATCTACCCAAAATGGTCCACCTTGGTTCAATGCTACCAGTCAGCCTCCTGGCTGGTGCATTGGGCCATTCATCTGCGATATTTTTAACGATGCCCAAATGGCCTTTGAGGAAGGATGTGGGCGCGCTTTTGGAATTTTGAAGAGGAAGTTCGCTATCATTTGTGGCCCATATCGTGGGTTGAGTCCTCGTGAAATGCACAAGACTATGCTCACTTGCATAATTCTTCATAACATGGTAATTAGGGAAACAGGCGTGATTCGGATTGGATTAACTATGATGATGAAGATTTGAGGCGGAGGTCGACACGAAGAGGCCTCCTGCAAGGAATTATGGTCAAATGACTAACTACATTCAGAACCGTAATTTGTATGACCGGTTAAGAGATGATCGAGATTGAATCTTTGGGCGAGCATGGAAGATGATTTTATGTATTTTTCTTAATGTTTTAGCTTGAGTTTAAGTTATGTTATGTATTGTTATTTTCTAATTAATAAGCTTCAACATTTCATTTCAAACTAATATAAATTGGAATGCATAACAACATATCAAATTAAAACTTAAACTAGAACATTAAAACTTAAACTGCTACATTAAACTAGTTATAAACTAGTACATTAATCATTTAGAGGAATTATTTCATCAAACTCATCATCAGTTCCATCATCATCATCTTCTTCATCACGTTTGTTAGTAAATCGACTTGCTTTCAATGCAAATGCTTGAATCTGTCAAATTCGATTTGCCATACATGTTTTTGTTGGCGTTCATGATTGAGGTGTTGGCTTGAAGAATGTTATGCTTGTCATAGTCAAACTGGAATTTTTCTTGAGAAAGACGACTTTTCTTACTCTCCCGGTTTTGAATTTTCCTTTGAATGGATCTTTCCTTCGCGATGGTCTTTTGATAATCCATAAACTCGCCATGTTAAATCCTCACGGAACTCCCTCCTTCTTGAGCTAATTTTCTAGCCAGTTTTGCCTTATTCCTCCCTGGAAGTTTTCCCTTAGTATTACCATCAATATAATTATTGAAAACTACGTTGGAATTTGAGCTTGTAGGGGTATCTGGTGAAGAATTTGATGGACCTTGTGAAAATGGTGAAGAATTTGGTGTTGAGGGAGAAGAATTATATGGTGAATTTTCAGGTACTATTTGATTATTTGCTAAGTAATCGGGATTATATTTGTTCAAACCCTTCAAAATATGATAACAACTTTGAAAGCAAATGTTTACCATGTTTTCGTTGCCAATCTGTCACAGAACCTCTCTTTCAAAATCAACATCAGTCGACCATTGTCCTTTCCTTTTCTCTTGGCATTATCAATGCAACATAAGCGGCTACTTCAGGTTGATTACAATGAAGTGTTACGACAATCCTTTTGCATCACGACCATTGATGTTCATGGTTTGTTCTTCATATTTTTGAAATATATTATCCACATGGTGTTACCATGTTGGTGTGCACCACCCGATACAATCTTGGGTAAAAAAACATAATTACGACAAATACATTCATCTTCTATCATGGTGTATTTTGCACCACGGAGTTCGATTCTTCTTACCTTTGCCTTGAGTTTTGCTTGTGAATCCATTTTACAAGAAAATATATTGTAGAGGAGTTGTGATAGTTTTAGATTTGAAAAGATTGAAATTAAGAAATTCTAGAGATTTAGAATTTTTGGTGTGAGTTGATATGAGTTTGAAATCGGTATTTATAGAGGGGAAATTGTGGCCCGTTAGATGAAGATCTGGTCGGCGATTATCATAGTATCGGCGATAGCTTGGTATCATTGTCGATTGAATGACCATCGAGCAGCGGTGTGACCATCGAGCGATGAAGACTCTATCGCTCATTTGGAAACTTACATCGTGTATGCCTATATGCCGGGAATAACATATTGGCATATGAGTTTGCTTGATTTGGCATACCCATAGTGGGTGCATATATGCCAAATACCATGTTTTGGCATGTGCATAGGAAGAGGCCTTAGAGCATTGATTGGTCGAACTCTCAAGTTTTATTATATCAAGCTTGTTGTTAATATTCCTCATAAAGTTCAAGTTCTTCATCAGATCCTAGTTTGTATGTAAAAAGCTGCAGTTTAATCATAGTTATTTTCGACTAATTTAAATTGTTATATTTTGCATCTATGGCTTATTTTCAAATACTAGTTTTTCTTTTAGCAATTGGAATTTTGTAATCTTGGATGAGAAGCAGAATTTGTTGCATCCTTTGGATTCATGTAAACTCAAATTTTACACCATAATTTCAACTTCAAATTTACAAGTTGGAAATTCCGTGCACAAAGAAATGCTTCTAGAGTTAAAAGCTGCTTTGCAAATTCTTGTAAAATATACGGGAAACCAGGAATGACAAAGGGATGGAAAGCAGCTGCACTCCAGATATCTAAACACTTGACAAAGCAAAAGAAAATGTTCAAATAGTTCCAAGTCTGTGTTGAGAAATCTGCATTTGCAGAATCCATTGAAAGTTTTGTTAACAAAACACTAACGAGAATTTTCTATTAGCAAAGACACAATAGAAACTCAAATCATACGTGAGGTGAGGCTTCGGAACTCCGGCTTCAAAATGAAAACGGAGAGAATACTAAGACATTCTTTTGTAGGTGGAAATATATAGGATGGTAGACGAGAAAATTGTGCTAGGATTCGGTGTGGTTGACACAAGAAAAACAAATTATGACGACTAAGTGACCTTCTGATCTATAATGCTAAACCCTTGATCAACTGGGTCATTAATCTAGGTGGTTCAGGTGACAATTGGCCGTGAGACAAAACTCATGCGATCACAGAAACAAATGAACTACATAAACCAAAATATGATGTATCCTCACATATGTCCAAATACACAACCAGTCCAATGCCCTTAACACAGTGACCAGATTTTTCAATCAGATGCACATACAAAAAGGCAAACTACGCATGCGTCAAACCTGATCCTAAATTAAGTTTGGTACACATGGTGACATTGTTAGTAACAAATTGTTACGTTCATAAAAGTTCGGTGTCAACAATCAAGGAATAAATCTGTCCGCCACCCATGAAGATCCTCCACCCTTAGGATCTTGAACATTTTGAAGGCTGCAATAACGCTGCCGTTGGTTTTTATCTCTGCAATACCAATTCATAGAGCTGCAGATACAAACAACTAGTCAGAAATTATAATAGTAGTTCCCGATTGACAAACAAATCAATTAGCAAGCAAAACAATACGCCAGTAAGAGGCAATTGAAACCACACATATCTACATGTTAAATACAAACCTGTAATTGAGTCTCTTGGCGCCATGCATTTGCAAATCTTGACACAACGAACTCCACTGGTAGTTGTCGATTCATAAAAAAACATCTCTCATCTGGAGCATCAGCAACGTTATTTTGGGAATTGCGGTGTACTCGTTGTACTAAAAATGATCGAGGCGTGCACTCGTTGGTAATCATAGCTGCAAATCGCTCTAGATAAATGAATGTCAAGTTACTCTCAAGTTCAACCTCACAAATCAACTAGCGTGCACCTTCAACACCCACATAAAGAGGAAATGAAAAATGGAAACACGGATATGTATTCCAGATGGAGTTAGACATTTAGCTTACTAGTTTTGCACCCGTGCGATGCACGGGTCTGCTCTCGTTTATGAAAAATTGGGTCCATATTACAGAAAATTTCATTATAAAAACAAATTATTCTAAATAACTTATAAAAGCTTGGTAAACTCGTAACACTAAAATAAAAAATTCAACAATCTAATAAGAACTACAATACAAAGAAAAAATAATTGAAAAGTTAAGGGCTTGGGCTTGTAATAATCAAACATCTTCAAAGATTAACATTTATGTGTAGTTTCACAACAAATTGACTAAAAATAATATTCGTTAAATTTCTTAAGTTCATGCTGTTATATTTCGGTATATTTTTGCTCTTAGTCTACTCAATTAGTATGTGCCTTTACTTCGTCAGTAGAATTGTCATCGAGATAGTGATGAACCATATTTCAAAAAAATCTTGTGTAAAATAAATATCGTGTAGTGTTTTTCTTCTATAACATATGAATTTCTTTTGGTTTTCTTTCTCTTTGCACAAACCTAAATTTACATGAGGAAATCATCGAACATAGAATAACTTAGGATTAAAAGAACATAGAAAAGAATATAGTCTAACACATAGTGGGAACAAACTATAAAAATAGTCATGAGAAATTACTTACGTAGAATGTTGCACTATCCTCTAGCCTAATAAAATTTAATTTATACAATAGAAGTCTTTGTTACCACAGCAATATAGTCTGATCAGTGAAGTGCAATCTTAAATTTCCTTGACATGCCTACATTTACCATTGAAAATCGAAACCACAAAATCCGCAGCGGCATTATGTTTTGCTAATTAAACTTTTCCTTGTGACTTTCGCAATGACTTTATTTTTTGAAATAACTGCATGTTGAAATGGGGATACTCTTCTTTTTTGGATGGTGTTGTTTTCCAATTTCATGTCCGTTGAAAATGGGCTTTGGAATCTCTCCATGTCATCACTGTCCGTTATAATAAATATGTAACATAAGATTAAGATCATGACTATGAACTTGGGAGGCCACATTCAGAAATTAATTAAATTAGAAAAATGATTAATATTTGTTAGAAATTAATAAAGCAGTTACGTCCTTTTTCTTATGTTTACCTGCATGGTTGTTTTTTCTAAACAAACAATACCATAATACTATTGCAATTTTAGTAAACTCATGTTTGGTTCATATTTTTGTATTAATTTTTACTCGTCCATTTGAACCAGGTTTTAAAAATATTTGGACAAATGACTCATTGTCCATAATTTTTTTAGTTTTAAAAATAATGTCCTAACGCCTGATCTTTATATAAAGTATACACTCCACTTAAGTTTTGTGTCATAGAGATGTTTGGTTCTAACTCTTTTGTACATCAAATGGTACTTGTCATGTTTGGAACTATATTTGAGTCTTAGAGATGCGTTGGATTCAACTTGTTTTGTACATCAGTTGGTACTCATTTCCCTGTTTAGAACCATATATTTGTGTCACATGGATGTTCAACGAATGGTTGCAAACTTCACAATCTATCAATTGAAACATATGAATATAGCATTTCTGTCGTAGAAAAATTAGTTAATGATAGATCATTTTCCAACCTGAAAATAAGTATAGTCTGCAAGCTTCACAATCTTTCGAAACATTTGATGTAGCATTTTAAAATGAGTATATCCTACGTTTTTTAATATATATATATATATATATATATATGATATCTCTATAGTTTAAATTTAGTCTCCGCTCACGATTTTGGAGATCTCATAAAATACTCCTTATGTGTAGTTTAAAGTTTAGTTTAAGTGATAGTGTACGTTCTTTCTTATTAATAAAAAAATATCTTTATAGTATACGAAAATATTGTATATCCCAGGAGAAAATCCCGGAATATTTATCGGGGCTCACAGCCTCGGGACCTACCTCTGCCAATTTAAATCCCATTGTATAGAGCCTTTCCCTCGTTCGTCCATCTCCTCACGGGATTTTCTCCAGCTTTTTTCCTGTGTCAACCTAGAATCATTCTATATATAGTATATTCTTTCAGTTGCAAATGTTTCAAAACTCTATAAACTAAGAGCACTATAAAACCTCTTTCCTCCAATCATTCACTTGACCACCAATACATACACTAAACTACCCACATCTCGCGGCGCTTTGATAAAATGTTATAGAAGCTATAATTGTGATAAACTTATCACAAAAGGAATCCAAAATACAAACCGGTGGATTATGTTACCTTTAGCAATATCTTCCAAATTCAAAATAATTTTCCACGTAGATAGCCGCTAAATACATCCTCACATGAAAAATGAAGACTAAAGAATTCAAGTTCCCTGACTTTGTGCCGTTTCACCCGCCTCATTCCCAACATGTTTAGGTTCCCAATTTCTTCATTCTTAAAGGTCACAAAGCAAGCACCAAGTCAAAACAACGTACCAAGATACCTCTCTTTTGTAGCGTCATTCTTGATGGATCTTACAAATTATTTATTTATTTAATTTTTTGAAATACGGACTTATGAATAGATGTTCGAAGAAAGAATGCAACTTCAGGCGAGATATAGTTTAAAGAGATACGTGATATATAAGGAAATGTGACCTCCTTCTTCAGCTTTGTGGAATACAGATCACCTGATTTGTACTCCATCATCTAGTGTTCTTTACCAGTCCGCAAATGAATATCTCTTAGCCAGTGACATAATAGGCAAAAAAATGTAAAAACTGCCAGCATTTTTAATTTAACTTACAGATGCTTCCTACATTGAACAAATCTTAAAAAGCCTATTATATTTAACCTTTACAATGGAAAAGATGACAACATCTTTGAATTTAAGTTCTGGTCAAGGTAATAACAACAAGAAAAGTTTTGTATAAGAACTTGATGCAATGGAGACTTTATTTTCCAAAGTTGCAGCAACTAATCAAGGAAAAAGGGCATTGAATCAAATGTGGAACTCTCTCCACTTAAAGCAGAATCATGTTGTGGGCCTAATGTCGCTAGGAAGTTACTGTCAAACTCATGAGTTTGGCCTCACCAATCACTATTGCATTGTCATGTACAATGTGCAGTCTCTTCTAAGCATCTACCCGATCATGAGAAGAAAAAAATATACTCCTATAGTTTTTTAATATTCTAATTTCTACTTGACTATGTCCACTTTTATGAGAGAACTTTGTTTATAGAAAAGTAGTACGATCATTAATCCACATCTTGCAGTCAAAATATTATTGCACAGGTCACTGAAAGGAAGATAGTCGTAAGAGATGTGGGGATTTAGCTGAAAATCTTAAGAATAACGAAGAGACCATGTAGGTGTTCGTTGAGTAGCCATTGTCTTATATGATGTCCAGGTATGTATACTAATGATTTTCGATTGGTTATTGTACCAAAACATGGGAAAACATATTGTTGGACCGTGCAATTCTACGCTCATAAGCTACATCCAACTTAAAATTAGCACGCTCAAGTATCTTTATTGCTCGAGCTATCATACCTAATATTTTTAACTTTCCATAAATATCAAAATTCGGAACTTGCGCAATACATAAATATCAAACAAATCTTTGTTGTTGAGGCATGTGGGTGCAACATGCAAAGCGTCCCCTGAGATGGAGATTGGAGCTAATGTTTATTTGGAAGTTATCCTGATTTTGTTTCATAAGTGAAATTAAAGGCAAACGCCCTGCTGCAGGGGCCATTAAATTCAATGTATCAATGTATCTCATATTTCATTGAGGTTAAACAACATGAAGATCTTTACTTTCTGATTCCAACCAAACATAAAACATGAATCTGAGTACTTTAACACCAAATGATTATTACGGACATAAACCGTATCAAATTGAGCATTTGAGACCAAAAGCTAGCAAGTCATTCTTGGAATGGATTCCAAAAAAATTAACAGTAGCATGTGGAAAAGAAAATTAAGTACTACCTTATGATTGTGATTAGGAATAGTGAGCACCAAAATCAACACCCACTCAAAAGATTATTATGCAGCAAACAATTTATAAAATACCAAAAAAACTAAAAGATCAGCTGAAATAAAGCTATTTCTAATATATTTCATAGTACAACCAGTTTAAAAGAAACAACATGAATAGGAGAAAAGACTGTCGACTACAATTTCTTGGGATACACACCTATGGTAATTCAAATGCAAAATAAACAAAATGCACATATCAGTTAACAAAGCATGCTAAAAAAAAAAAAAAAAAACAAACAAACAGTCAACAAAACCTTTATAAAGCGAGAAACGGGGCAGAACAATATGGGAGTTTTGGCTTTTGCTCCAACACCTTTTATATAGAGATACTATAAGCCTAAAAAATAAACGTTTTTTTTGAGAATTATGCTTGTCAAGATCTAAATATATCCACAATTTTATTATTTTTGGTTAGCATATGAATCTTCATTAGTACTTATTTTATGATTCTTGACCTAATTCGTAAATATATTGCTACGTGTTAAACTAAAAATTTTTAAGAAAATTGATACGACGGGTAAATAAAAAAAAATCATGTGTTTCCAGTTTTATTAGATTTTCCATCATACCCAAATTAAAACATGTTTTTGGGCACCCGCGTTTACTTTTTACAATATATTTTTGTAAAAAATATACATCGAGAATCTCCTGCATAATTTCCCGCATATTGTTTCAATTTTTGGAATGGATTCCAGAAAATTCAATGGTGGCATGAAAAAAAGAGAAATGTAAAAAATTAAGTACTACCTTATGATTGTGATTAGGAATAGTGAGCACCGGAATCATTATCGCTCAAAAGATTATTCTGCGGTAAACAATTAATAAAATACAAAAAAACTAAAAAATCAACAGAAATAAAGCTATTTTTAATATATTCCATATGTACAACAATCAGATTATAAGAAAGAACATGAATAGGAGAGAAAAGGATGTCGATCAGAATTTCTTGGGAAACACACATGATAATTCTAACTGCAAAATAAACAAACAAAATACACATTCAGTCAACAAAACATGCTTCAAAGAAAATATTTAACAAAACCTATTGATAACAACACTTTCACATTCATAATACACTAAGATTTGAATAGAGACAAAAGATTCACCAATTTCTACACGCATGACAATCATTAGATGAGAAAACATTTGCGACTACTTTCTTTTTGTGACAAAACCCTAAAAAATCGGAAGAAAAAAACATCGGAAGAGAGACAGAGTAGCGGAGCCAAAACAACGGAATTTCGGCTTTTCTCGAATACTTTATATAGAGAGTCAGCAAGCCTATTAATTCCATAAAAAAAAAATAAGTTCTTTCGGAAATAATATCTATGGATATCGTAAAGTTTCATATAATCATGGTTAGCTACTATATTTTTGGATAATCACGTGTACTCATTTCAGTATTTTCGTCCAAAAAATATTGAATATCGTTTTTCGTTTCTTTTTATGGAATGATTTTTTTTTTTTTTTTGATAGCTACCATTTGCTTGTAATTTTTTTTTGAAAATACTATATATTTTTATTTTTTGCTTTTCATACGAAAAATATAAAAAATAATTATGGAATTAAAATAAAATATATAATTACTTGTAAATTTTTTTTATTATGGAATTAAACGATATTTGATATTTTTTCCATTCCAGTGAAGTTTTTTTTTGTTATCTTGATAATTTTCGACATCATATTCAAAGAAAAAATTGTCGTTGATAATGATTCTTTTTTTTCCTCTCTGCAAATTTTATTGTTTGGTGATTTTTATTCTTAATGATTTTGTATTATTTTTATTTGTACAGGATTAACAAACCCTTTTATAAGCCCTCGAAAGAAGATTACTCGATTCATGTGTGACATCCACAAACAAATCAGGTAAATTTTTTTTCTAAATTCTATCAATGATCCAGTTATTTAATACCAACTGAAAATGTAATTGCAAGTATTTTCTTTTACCAGTAGTTTGGAGTTGTAATTAGGCAGATTTTATTATAAAAACTGTAAATGGACATTGGACATTGTTTTTTTTTTTTTTTAAAAATTCCTATGATTGATTTAATTTTATGATGAAATCATGATGAATATTGCATATTTAATTTTATTGAGATATGGTTTCGCAAATATATTCCCTATATAAAATCGTTTTTTTTTTTTTGTAATGTTGAAGTTGTCTGTATTTATTTTGTTACTTTTTCAAGATTAAATAAGATTTAGTAATTTTAGGTAATTATTTTCTTGCATGTGATTGGCCAAATAATATTTCGTGAGCCCAAAAGATTCTATTGAAATTCTATTGGCTGAAATTTAGAATGGTGGAACCAGAATCAACCAGAAGCTCCCAATTAACCACATCGCTCGAAAAAACTCTCTTTTTATATAAAGAATTATTTCTTTAAACACCCGGAGTCAACTCACTAGTGCCTATGTACCTTTTTATGTAATTGGCATGACCTTAGTGATTAAGCCAGGAAGATTAGTTTCATTTTTATTTTATCAAATGTCTTGCCGATTTCTGTTCAGAAAACTATGGTCCGAGATTCCATTAGGAACCAAAGGGAGATTTTCCAGAGTCCTAGCAAAGACATCACATGTAGTAAGGATCTATCGATCTCCTTCTGAAATTAAATCCTTCCACCTGTATGGAAGGATGATCGTAGCAAATCTATAATATGTGCTTCTTCGATCACAGTTTAGCCCTAGACCTCAAAGCCTATAAGAAGAATAGTTGTTCTCCTTATCCTTGCAGCCTCCATCAGGGTAGTGAAAGAAAAAAAAAAGTCTCAAACCCTAACCCCCAAAATCAACAACAGTCAACAGATCTCGTCTCATGTTTTTCATGATTCATCATCAATGGAAACACAAACAAAAATACTCCCTCCGTTCCACTAATAAGTGACCTAGTTACTTTTAGATTTTGTCCCACCATTAAGTGACCTATATCACTAAACAAGGAGATATTCCTAAAATTATCCTTTTAATTGATTATAAAATATAAGAAATATGCATAATTTGATAGTCATGTTTATATTAAATTACGTAGGTGTTTTAAAATGCTTTTCAATGGTACGAAGTTTGCGAACATCCGTGGTGTAGTTTGAGAGATAAATCATTTCAAAATTTCATTATTTATTATCCATAAGGGTATAATTGTAAAAAGTGCTTAAAAATACTTTTCCCCTTGCTTGCCTTAAAAATTGTGCAAACTTGAACTAGGTCACTTAATAGTGGGACGGAGGGAGTATCAACAACAACTAGCTCTCGTCATAATGATTTCTCCTCTCAAAAAACTAGGATCGTCTTTATGTCTTGTACTACCATTTCTTTTAGTTTCATTCTCAAGTGATAAATTGCTCTTGCGGATGAAGTTTCTGTTTAGAGATCTGCAGCTGTTTCTGTGGAAGAAATCAGATTTAGATTCCCATGATTTAATTTTTGTTGTAATAGTTAACAGATCTCGTCTAATGTTTTTCATGATTCATCATCAATGGAAACAGAAACAAAAATATCAACAACAGCTTATCCTCATCACAATGATTTCTCCTCTCAAAAAACTAGGATCGTCTTTATGTCTTGTGCTACCATTTCTTTTACTTTCATTCTCAAGTGATAAAATGCTCCATTTTTGTTTAGAGATCTGCAGCTGTTTCTGTGGAATAAATCAGATTTAGATTTCCATGATTTAATTTTTGTTGTAATAGTTAACAAATCTTATCTAGTCTACTGTTATCAATTACAGATCCTACTTTCAGTTTGTATGTAAAAAGCAGGTTAATCATAACTATTTTTGACCAAGTTAAATTGCTATATTTTGCATCTATGACTAATTTAATTTATATTTTTTATAATCTTGAATGAGATGCAGAATTTGTAGGAAACTCAAATTTTACACCAGAATTTTACACCAGAATTTCATTAATAAAATCCCTATCTCAGTAGGTAACAACCGTTTCTTACCGAACAACAAACTTGAGATCCTGCGGAACAGAAATTTCATTGGTCTCAAGGTTAGAATTCTACGAGGATATGTCCCATACCATAATACTCATAAAATTCCACAAGAGTTCCAATTTCCAAACAGATGGCCAGTTGCCAAAATTAACAGAGGCCAATTGCCCACAATTAATGAGACGACCAATTGCCAAAATAAGCAGGGGCCAATTGCCCAAAATTAACATCGGCCAATTGCCAAAATAAAGGACGTCCAATTGCCCAAAATTAGCAGACGGCCGATTGCCAAAATTAACCCGGGCCAATTGCCCAAAATATATACTTGCCAAGGTTGCAATCATCACGAATAGATGGTATGAGCGCAAGGCGGTAACGAGGACTTTGGATGATATGAACAACCTTGTAGAGTTGTGTTGAACCGCATAGCGGCTGCCTACGTACCCTCTCCGTTGCTCGAAGGGATCAAGCACGACCGTAGTTCGTCATTTGGCTTAGATAGTATGAATTGCCATAATGGCAACAACTATCTCTTAGATGATATGAACTACTTTGTCTAAGTAGCAACCATCTCTTTGATAGATCGTTATTGCATCGGGAGTCAAGACAGATACACATCCAAGACATCAAGACAGATACACATCCAGGACAGATAAAACACAAATTCTGTAACAAGCCATCGACTACAATGAACAAGCCACGGACCTACATATATATCTAAAAACAATAGAAAAGTATATCCATTGATCAAATCACATTATAATATTAGGAAGTCTAATTAAATTACATTCCAATTACCAATCTCTCTGTACTGTAGCCCCGAGTAACAAGAGTTATGCCTACTTAAACATTAGTTTAGATTTGATCAACTAGTTATTAATCACCATTCTTAACTAACCAAAGATAGATATGAATAAGCCCAAAGTACTCACAGAAAATGAAACTAACAGAAGCTGACATGTGAAAGGATTATATAATAATTAATTAAAGAAAAGATTAATCCATCCCAACCTTAAGACTGGTTAGGACAGGGACCATGATGATCCCCATCATATCTCACTAACACTCATCTAACTCCAATGGCCAACAGTCCCATTTTCACTCCAAAGTGATGGCACTACTAACTCTTACCCCGGCATAGCTAAAGAGATTGCAAAGAAGCATACATTCTTCATTATGCGTAATAATCTCATTTCCGTCGTTCATAAATTAGAACTTAGCAAATATTGAATACGCACCCATAAACTGCATATTTAAACAACAATAGCAAGTGTCTCCATTTTCAATCATACCTGCCTGCAACACCAACTGTAGAATTTAGGTAGAGATGGATAGAACACCCATCCCCAAGTCTGAGATAAGAATTATTTGTACGACAGAAAATAAAGAATTTCCCTAAATCCCTGGACATCAGCAGCAGCCTTTTTCATACCTCCTAGAGATCGACCTCATATAAATGGTCAGAATCTAAGAAGGGACGGTGCAGCAAAAACAAACTATTAAAGTCTAACAACCACGAACTGGCCAAAAATGCAAGCTTGTTGACTACCTTTTAAACTAATATAATTTATTAGCCATGACATCTCATCTACGGGATAAGTAAAGAATGAAATCCATCCTATGAAATTAGTGTCCCTGACCAACATTCAAAGATTTGTACTAGCATATATTTTTTAAGCCAAAATAGTTAGGCCACCACTCGCCAAATATAATATTCCTTTCTCTATCCATCAACCCTATGTAGTTTAGTATATCTATACAGTTCAGTGTATAAGTTTGGGCATATACATGGCGGTGCAAAGACTAAGTTTTGCTATGGAAACTACTTAATTAAATGCTTGTTGCGCCGTTCAAAATCATGAAGCATAAAACCACAACAGAAAGCAGCAAGCTCCCTTCTAGTTTAATCACATCAACTTTCATCTATAAAGGAAGCACAAGGAACAAGGCTATATTTACTTCCATCCAATTATTGTAATACATAAAATAAAGGATAGTAACATCATCCCATCCATAGTGCAAACACGGTTCAAATTGGCAGCAGGACAACCACAAATAGGAGGACAGAGAGAGAGAGAGAACACGATTATGCATGTGAGTCGCCCAGTGAATAGACAGAATCTCGTTTATTCTAAGTGATAAACAAAGTAGACATAGGCACATCGCTATAGTCATTAAAGCAAGTATACACTAGGTACCAATTTGAACAATGAACGCTTATTGTCAACGTAAGTGCCGTAATAGAAATGACACCATTTAGTTACTAACTAAATAATAAAATTCAGACTGCAATACCATTTTAGATGTTTAACCCCCATGAAGGCTAAAATTTAGTAGTGCCAGATTTTCACTTTCAATTTCAAATACAGTAAGGAGTTGAAATCATTACTACCACCGTCCAATATCTCAATTCCATTCACAAAATGTCCTTGCATATATTCGTTATATATCAAACTCAAGAGGCAAACCAATTCCTAGCATCGACTTGTAAACCGACATTCCTACCACTAGCTAGAATCTTATCACTCAATTAATATCATACAGTAACAACAGCGATCTAGAATTTAAGTAGTATCAAATGTATCTTATCATACAAGTTTATATCCTACCTATTTAAATCAACTAATAGCATATGCAGTAACACTGAATGAATGAGTCAACTGTAGATGTCATACTAAATTCATGAAGAAACCAATTCATCATGGAGTCACATAACTCGACATAGCTTAGACATTTACGTACACACATATACACAATAAAACAAGGACACTACAGTACCACTGAAGCATGCATGAACCCATACACCATTCATGGCTTCACTATTTTACAATTTCCACAATGGCTAATTACTGCACATACAATTTAACATTGGCATATAATCTCCATGCATGAATGGTACAAAACAGTAATCATACAGATCTCTCCCACAATACACCTAAGAAGATTCACTAAATTTACCTAAGAAGATTGATTCACTAAATTTACCTTCACTGGCGGTAAACAGATCAAGACCCAAGTTACTATTTCTTTCGGAACTTCTCTCGAACAGTTGGCAGGCATCTTTTTGGGATGAAGAATTGATTTTGTTGCTTAAATTTGGCTCCCGCTAGACATGCAAAATCTCGAGTTCAACTATAATACACCAATCCCAGTTCAGTAAACACCCTTTTAATTTTCTGCAATTAAAAACATGTCTTCAGGTTGTTCTTAGTTTTCAAGCACAACCCTGTTAGAGCATCATCAATTACGTAACATTCTAGAACTTTGTATATATAGAATGTTGTGTATTCTAGGAAAGGATTATCTTAGGCAATACTTGTTTACCAAGTCTTAACTTGTATAGAATTCTGTAGAGTCCGTTTTGTATATATACTAGATCTTAACCCGTGCCGTGACGGCACGGGATGTTTTGTCTCTAATACGATATTGTTCACATTCCTCTTGCTTCATTTTTTTCGTGAGTAATTATTTTGATATTCAAATAGGTTTTGGGAAACAAAATGGGTTACGATCTTTTTATTTTTACTTAAGCATGTTATTCCAATTTATTATCTGGACGGAGTATTAATGTTGTGCCAACATGAAAATAAAATAAAAAATACAGTAAATAAAATTTTACCCCATTTATTGTTCCATCATACCATAATTTCAAACTTCAAAAAGAATATTTCATCTAACAGTACATATACCTAAACTGCCAATCCAACTCCATGATGTTTATGAATACATTTGTTCGAAATTATTGATAACTAAGGCTCTAAGGAGTGAAGCAAAAATCCATAATATTTTCCCTACTATAGATAAACATTATTTATTTATTTTTGCAAATGTGAGAGTTATAAAAATGAAGAACCCTTGGCTATTGGAAGCATTTGAGATATACACACGTGAGTTGAAAAAATAAACTTATAATAGTAAATCAAAACATGTGTAAGATTCTTTCTCAATCATATTGATAACATAAAATTGAAGAAATTCGTGGATAAAAAGATTTCACACCAACTATGTTAAGTAGTGCATGAATGACGTTCTCACATCTAGTGTTACTCAAGTAATTTGGAGTTTTAAAGAGCATAGTCATTTTGATATTTGTATCTACATAAATTCAACTAACCTTAGAAGAAAAATTATTAGTTTCAAGGTAGAGCCGACACAAACTTCTGTCGCCTTCAATGCATACAACACACGTTGGGTTTAATCGGCCTTGAGATTAAACAAATACCCCAACATTAGTCAAATAATGTCTACAAATACGGGATCGAAACAAAGTGCTAGCAGGGAAAAATGAAAGACTAACATCGGTTCTACAAAGAAAATACCCTATATGTATCAAAGTTTGTTAACCAAACATGTATTCAAATTAAAAGTCATCAACTTAACACAAAAATGTAAAAGAACCCAAGTTAAATCAATACTTGCCGTATCTCATTTGATAACTTCCATGTTCATGTAGAGCATTATCTCATTATAAGCAATGAACCTAAATAAAAAAGTGTCTGAAAGTTAAGATTATATTTCTTTCGTTTGAGCAAATCTCCGGCGGTAAAATATTAAAGGAAAAAACAAAGTAAAAAAGAGAGGAAAATCCCAACTATTTTTATGACAAACACATATAAAATCATAAGGAGTAAATAAGTATTCGGGACACAAATTATATGATATATTAAAAATGAACCAACATCATGGCCCGTGCCATACATATCCATGAAATATTCTTTTTCCTACTATAGATAAACATTATTTATTTATTTTTTCCAAATGTGAGAGTTATAAAAATGAAGAACCCTTGGCTATTGGAAGGCTGAGATATACACACGTGAGTTGAAAAAATAAACTTATAATAGTAAATCAAAACATGTGTAAGATTCTTTCTCAATCATATTGATAACATAAAATTGAAGAAATTCGTGGATAAAAAGATTTCACACCAACTATGGTAAGTAGTGCGTGAATGACGTTCTCACATCTAGTGTTACTCAAGTAATTTGGAGTTTTAAAGAGCATAGTCATTTTGATATTTGTATCTACATAAATTCAACTAACCTTAGAAATAAAATTATTAGTTTCAAGGTAGAGCCGACACAAACTTCTGCCTTCAATGTATACAACACACATTGGGTTTAATCGGCCTTGAGATTAAACAAATACCCCAACATTAGTCAAATAATGTCTACAAATACGGGATCGAAACAAAGTGCTAACGGGAAAAATGAAAGACTAACATCAGTTCTACAAAGAAAATACCCTATATGTATCAAAGTTTGTTAACCAAACATGTATTCAAATTAAAAAGTCATCAACTTAACACAAAAATGTAAAAGAACCCAAGTTAAATCAATACTTGCCTAAACAAAACTTATAAGAGAATTTTGTAATTATTAAATACCTTTAAAATCACTATTAGAGATTTAATTGCATGCCTCATTAAAAACCACGGTAGGACGAAATCACCAGATTAATTTGTAGATATTTCACTGGATATGTAGCAATTCAGAGAAGTTTACACTTTGGTGGTGATGCGTTCCATCTAAGTGTTGTTCGATTGATTATTTTTTAGAAGGTTTCGGTTTTCATTGGAGAAACCGAGAGGGGCGTTTCATTATATTCATTATCATTCGAAATCCAAAACCAACTCGCCCTCTCTACTTACGGGATCTCAATACAACCTTAGATTTATCTATTGGACGGAGAAACCTTGATACTAAATATGTAGTTTTTAGTGTTATTTATTATATAACGTGACATCCAAATGTGGTTGTTCTTCTTAATTTTCATGTATTTTAACCGAGTTTATATTAGCATTAAGACGATCAACCACATTTCTAATTTATAGTGTTATCCTTTTGTAGCAGCACATAATTAACATAATCAATTACTACTCATCAAAACCGGCCAGTACCACAAACCACCAGATATCTCTTATTTCTCCACCACCACCATTTTAAATTTCCATCCCTCGTAGAATATTTGGCACACTTATAACTTTTGATCCCACACGTCATGTATAAAGTTTGGATTTAACAAACTTAGGTCGTCAATTAATTTATTCAACTATATGTTTTTGTTAATCTTTGAAAATCATGCGTCACGAAAGGTTACCAAAGATAGCGGTGGTACCAAAAACAACCATTTTGTCTTATATGATTTGGTATCATCCCAAAAGTATTTGTTACCCGTCTTTTTTGATCGTGTCAAAAACAACCAACTATACTTTTCACAATACAATGTTACCCGTCATGTAAAAAAAATCATTATTTTTGATTCAAAAAGAAAAAACCAATACCCCGCCATTAAAACCATCCAGCGCCACTATTTCTTCCACCAAAACTAATGTTACCGCCTCCACCACTTAGTAACACCTTCCACCGCTTCCACCACTTACTTCTTCCTTTACTACCACCACCACCACTAATATCTCTTGAAATAATTTTTGTCAAAATTATTATTTATTGATGGAGATATGTATTAATATTAATTAAGGGATATTTATGATGTAAAATTAATAAATAATTTATCATGAGAAATTAACGAAACATCAATTAATAAAACACTTATACTAATTAATATTTAAGTTGAACAAACCATAACCATAGATTTATCTTCTCTCTAGACAAATCACTTATACTAATTAATAAAATACTTATACTAATTAATATTGAAGTTGAACAAACAACCACTATTGATTTATCTTTTCTATCAATTCCAACCAAGGTGGAACAATGGTTAGAGGCCACTCTTATGACACAATAGGTCATGAGTTCGAACCTCCCCGTTATAATTTTTGAAATTCCATATCTAATTTGAGTATTCATTTTTAATTCATAATATTGGAATGAACACCACGTGTGCGACTTGTAGGGTGTGGCAGGGAGAACCACAGCCCTTGATTTATCTTTCCCACGGACAAATCCTGACCACCACTCAGCTAGGCAAACTTAGCCTAGCTTTGTTTTGTATTATAGAGGTTGTTAAGGCTTTGCAATATTGTATCAAAAACTATATTCAATAATACAGAACTTAGTTCTTCTAAACCTTCTTCTTCTCCTCTCTTTGCTTACCCTAATATACATAATCTCGACTTGGTATCATCCTTGTTCGATTCTCCATGTCTTTCGCATCTACTACAATCTCTACAGTTTCTACAATACTTGGTTCTACACAATCCATGATGGCTTCTTCTCACTTCTCCCACCACATCACATCATTACTGTCAAACTAGATGAAACAAACTATTCTCTTTGGCGTGCTCAGTTCTTACCCTACCTTCAAGGATATGACCTAGATGGTCACGTTAATGGTGATAAGCCTTGCCCTTCTGCTACCCTTGAAAACTCTGAAAACCCTAACCCAGAATATGCTCCCTGGGTTAAACAAGATCGTATTCTTCTCGGCTGGATTTTCTCTTCTTTAACTCCTGCTGTTTTGAGGAAAGTCCATCGTCTCACCACCTCGCATGAGGTTTGGTCTTCTCTTGAGTCTCTTTTTGCATCCAAATCTGATGCTCACATCCATCATCTCCAATGTGAACTAAGAGCTTTAAGGAAGGGTTCTCTTTCGATGAGGGAATACATTGATCGTGCTCGTGATATTGTCAACTGACTTAGCGCCGCAGACACCACAGTCACCAACACCGAACTCCGCCACTGTATCCTTGCTGGTTTAGATACGTCTTATGATGCTATTGTTACTTCTCTTACCACATCAATGGGTACGATGAAACTTGAGGACTTCATAACTTATCTTCTCACCTTTGAGCTGCGTGTGGAACAACAGAACAAGATATTGCACTCTCATCCTGTTGCGAATGTTGCTTCCTCTGCCAGATCCGCACTGCCAGGACCTGCTCATCAACAGCGCACAAACCCTAATCCAATGCTGCCTGCAAACGCTCGTCAACCAGTGACTTGCCAACTTTGTGACAAACCGGGTCATCCTGCTCACCTCTGCTGGAAGCGTTTTGAAAAAACTTTTCATCCTCAACCACCACGACGTTCACAGGCTTCATCCTCTTCAGCTCCTCGTGCATATGTCGCTCAAGCACCAAACTATGACTCTACCGCTCCGTGGGTTCCAGATAGTGGTGCTAAGAATCATATTACTAATGATCTCTCTCGCTTGCACATTCACTCAGAATATACTGGCCCTGATCAGATCAAACTCGGTAATGGTGATTCTATTCCTATATCTCGTGTTGGCTCCTCAATCCTAGGAACACCTGATCGTAAGTTACATCTCTACAACACGTTTTATACTCCTTATATCTCTCATAATCTGTTATCAGTTGCTCGTCTTACAAGTGAGAATAATGTGTTGTTCGAGTTTCATCCTGACTTTTGTCTTGTAAAGGATCGGTGTACAGGGAAGGTTCTTCTACGCGGCCGTAGGAAAGGTGGTCTCTATGAACTGGATTCTTCCTCAGGTTCTCCAAAAGCATGTGTCGGTGAACGAGCAAGTCTACATAATTGGCATTCTAGATTAGGACATCCTATGATGCGAACTGTGCGTCATATTATTTCAAAATTTTCCCTTCCAGTATCTAGTAAAACTATAACCTTTTGCTCCTCTTGTCATGAGCATAGGAGTCATAAGTTACCATTTTCTTCTAGTATGACTCAATATTTGCATCCTCTAGACTTAATTGTTTCTGATGTCTGGGGTCCTTCTCATATTTTGTCTAATGAAGGTTATAGATACTATATTATTTTTATTGATGCTCACAGTCGTTTTACTTGGATGTTTCCTTTATCTCATAAGTCTGATGTCTATTCTACCTTTCTTGTGTTTCAAAAACATGTCGAAAATTTGTTTGATCGGAAAATCAAAATTTTCCAATCCGATAATGCTGCAGAATACCGCAAACTTACTCCTTATCTTCAACAAAACGGTATTTTTCATCGTTTTTCGTGTCCACACACTTCTGAACAAAATGGCTTAGTTGAACGTCGCCATCGACATATTCATGAAACTGGTCTTACTTTGCTATCTATGGCTTCTATTCCTTCTTCTTACTGGTATGATGCATTTTTCACAGCTTGCTATTTAATGAATCGTGCGCCTTCTTCATCTCTTGCACAAGTTTCTCCCTATGAAACTCTTTTTGGCGTTTTACCAGATTACCAGTCTTTACATGTATTTGGTTGTCTATGCTATCCTCATCTTCGTCCATACAGGTCTCATAAAATGGAACCATTATCATCTCCTTGTGTTTTTATAGGATATAGTCCTATGCATAAAGGTTACAAGTGTCTTCATATACCTACTGGTCGGATTTATGTGAGTCGTCACGTCGTGTTCAATGAGACTATCTTTCCCTTTGCTGCGTCGTCGACACCATCTCCCTCAACTCCTGATCAGGTAACATCTGCCTCTATGCATGATATTCCGTTCTTTGTGAGATCTTCTCATAATTCTGTGCCACACCCATCATCTCCTGGTGATAGTACGCATAATCGGTTGCCGACTGGAAACTCTCATATGACACTAGGAAGTTTGCCTCAAGCTGAATCGTCATCTGCTGCTTTAGAATCTGTGATGCTTTGCCTACGTCGCCCATTTTGTCATCATCTTCGCATTGCCTCTCCGTCGGCCTACTTGGCGTCATCTACTTCGTCACCATCGCCGTCATCTACCTCGTCAGCTACTTCGACGGTTTCTGCATCAGCTACTATGTCAGCTACAGAGCTTCCTACCATACTGCCTACTCCAGGCGCTTCTGAAACTGTGGGTCACCCAATGATTACCAGGGCTAAGGACGGAATATTTAAGCCTAATACGTCTAAGTATGCTCTTGTTGCAGACTCTGAACTAGAACCAACCTGTTACTCACAAGCTCAGGCAAATCCAGACTGACGTGAATCTTCTGATAATGAGTATAATGCATTACTTCGAAATGGTACATGGACTCTAGTACCTTATCATCCTTCTATGAATCTTATTGGCTGTAAATGGGTTTATCGTATTAAAAGAAAACCAGATGGTTCTATTGAACGTCGTAAAGCTAGATTAGTAGCAAAAGGATTTAATCAACAGGAAGGTGTTGATTATGGTGAAACCTACAGTCCGGTTGTCAAGCCTTGTACTATCCGGGTTATTCTTACACTGGCGCTCTCTCATAACTGGCCTATTAATCAATTTGATGTGCGAATGCCTTTTTACATGGTAATCTTGAAGAGGAAGTTTACATGAAACAGCCACCAGGATATGTTGATCCCAATTTTCCTACGTATGTTTGTAAACTACATCGATCTCTTTATGGATTAAAACAAGCTCCACGTGCTTGGTACCATCGACTCAGTACTTTCTTATTGCAGAATGGATTTGTTACTTCAAAGTGTGATTCTTCCCTCTTCATTCGACGTGATGACACTGGTATTGTTTTCTTACTCGTTTATGTTGATGATATTATTCTTACTGGTTCGAGTTCTTCAGGATTACAGTCCATTCGTGCTTCTTTACAAACTGAGTTTGCAATTAAAGATCTTGGTGCTTTGTCTTATTTTCTTGGAATTGAAGCAAAGCGTACGTCTTCTGGGTTATTTCTCACACAAAGGAGATATGTTCATGATCTTCTTATTAGAGCAAAAATGGATGGTGTTAAACCAATTAAAACTCCACTTAGTACAATGGGAGATATATCCTCCGATCGTAGCACTTTATTAAGCGATGCTTCTCGAATATAGAAGTATTGTTGGTGCACTGCAATACTTGACATTTACTCGTCCTGATTTAGCTTATGCAGTCACAAAGTTTGTCAATTTATGCATGCTCCAACAGAACATCACTGGAGTCTAGTTAAGCGTATATTACGTTATTTACAAGATACTTCTACCTTTGGAATTTTTCTTAAACCGGCCAACACCTTGCAATTGTCTTTCACTGCTTACCGTATTCAGATTGGGCTGGTTCTTTGGAAGATCGTCGTTCTACTAGTGGCTATTGTATCTTTCTAGGAAATAATATTATTTCCTGGAGTGCTCGCAAACAAAAGACAGTTTCTCGTTCAAGCATTGAAGCTGAATACCGTGGTCTTGCTATTGCTACTGCTGAAATCATGTGGATTCAATCTTTTCTTTCAGAGTTACATGTCTCAACTAAATCTCCACCTATTTTGTGGTGTGATAATCTTGGAGCTACATATCTTACGGTTAATCCCATTTTTCATGCTCGAACAAAACACATAGAGATAGACTATCATTTTGTTCGAGATCAAGTGGCTTCTAAAAAGTTGGATGTTCGATTCGTTTCTTCAAAAGATCAAGTGGCTGATATATTTACCAAACCTCTTTCTAGAGACCGGTTTACTTCTCTAAGGATCAAGCTAACGGTTCAAGATGACCCGTTGCGCTTGCGGGAGGGTGTTAGAGCATCATCAATTACGTAACATTCTAGAACTTTGTATATATAGAATGTTGTGTATTCTAGGAAAGGATTATCTTAGGCAATACTTGTTTACCAAGTCTTAACTTTTATAGAATTCTGTAGAGTCCGTTTTGTATATATAGGTTGTTAAGACTTTGCAATATTGTATCAAAAACTATATTCAATAATACAGAACTTAGTTCTTATAAACCTTCTTCTTCTCCTCTCTTTGCTTACCCTAATATACATAATCTCGACTAAACTTGCTTAATCTCGACTAAACTTGCTTACCCTAAAGAAAAGCTTGCTTAGAATTCAAATCTAAAGCAAACCCAACCTTCCTAAAGCTACAGGGATTTTAAACCCTTCGAATCTTCTTAATTAGTGGAAGAAAAATGATCACACTAAACTTATTCCTCCCTGTTCATTTGGTACAAAGGGAATGAAATCACCGAAGAGAGCACAAAGGTGGAGGAAGGGAAAAACTCAGTTTTTCTTAGCATTAAAAACTGTTTTTAATGCTAAGAATTTTTGTTATGAGGCACTGTGCAGTGAGGTGTCCAGCTGCATGTGGCGCTATTAAGGCACCCAGGGGTTAAACAAGGCAGAATTTTCTATTTGGGCACTAAGAATTTATGATTCAGGCACCCTAAAAGTGTACAAGACATTTAAGAATTCAAACTTTAGGCAGTAAGTGCTGAATTTAAATTACGGGTACACTTAAACCCGAGAAAAATGTACGGAGTATGACAATTATCCTGTAATAATATCTTCTGAAGTATTTTTATGGTATCACTTAGGTCGATCTAGGGTTTCTTCTCTGTCAAAAAGTTTTAAGAATTTTCAACAACAGAGTTGGTGTTTCAATCAAAGATTAAATACGTTTCAATAATTTTCTGATCTTTCTCTTCCTTCTTGATTAATCTTTCAATTTCTGATTTCTTTGAAATCTTGTTTTCATCAACATATTCAACAATTTATCAAGACTAATCTCAAGCTTCAAATTCAGATAGATGTCGAGTACTCGTGGAATGATGAATAATGCTTCAACTTCACAAAATGTTTTTAATCAAGAAGGTGCTTCTATTTCTTTCGCTGCAGATGCGTTTACTAGTGGGGATTCAGGTTATTTTCAGTTACCTTTTAATAATATTGGGAACCTCATTTCTTTAAAACTAGACCACACCAATTTCTTACTTTGGCGAGACCAATTTGAGTCTGTATTGATCTCTACGGATCTTTATGGCTATGTTAGTGGTGAAATTGTTGAACCTCCCTCTCAAATTTTGATTAATGGTGTTATGAGTGTTAATCCAAGATGGGTATATAGGAGGAAAGCAGATAGGTTTGTAGTGAGCTGTTTAAAAGTAACATTTACTTCAATTATATCAGGGAATGTATTAGGAATGTCATCTGCTCGTCAAATTTGGCAGTATCTTGAATCAAGTTTTCAATCTCAGTTTGGTGCAAGACATAATATGCTGCGTAATCAGTTATATGGTTTAAGAAAGGGGTCTGAGTCAATTTGTGTTTTCTTGCATAATCTCAAGACAATTGTTGATTCATTAGCAGCCATCAATGATAGGGTTTCTGATGCAGATCTTATGATGTATGTACTTAATGTATTAGGGTGAGAATATGATACTTTTGTGGTTTCTGCTCAAAATCGTGAACATCCATATTCTTTTGGTGAATTGAAGGCTCGTTTATTGACTCATGAACAGTGGCTTAGTGATCAACAATAAGAATCTGGTGCTAATTTTGATTCCTCTAATCCTACTGCATTTTATGGAAGACATAATACTAATGGAGGTAAAGGTGGTAAGATTAAATTCAAGAATGAAAATGATGGTGCTCCATATTCGAAGAATGGTTTATATTCAGTCAAGAGTGGTGTTGGTTCTACTAGTTCTTCTGCTGATGCTTCAGATGGATCGACAATAAGACAGTTTGTTGATTTTTCTACAGTGGAGTGTCAAATATGTCGAAAGACAGGACATTTGGCTAGTAGATGCTTTTTTAGGTATCACCCTCCTGTGAATAATGCAACTTCAAATGTGGCCAGTGTTCAGAATGTTGAACAAGCTTTTAGTGGTATCCATATAAATTCAGCTGATGTATGTGGTGATCCTTCGGGTTCTTCTTCTGTTTGGATTTCTGATTCGGGGGCTTCTCATCACATGACTGGAGATCAATCTATATTTCATAATACTTCTACGTATACTGGAAAAGACAAAGTTGTTGTTGGAAACGGTGAGTCACTTTCTATTTCTCAAACTGGTAAAACTATATTACACACATCACATGCTGACTTTAAGTTAGATAACATACTATTAGTTCCAGAAATAGCTCGGAATTTGTTATCCGTTGCAGTTTACTAGAGAGAATTGTTGTTACTTTGTCTTTGATCCATGGAGTTATGAGATTAGGGATTTAATTTCAAATGCGATTTTGGCTAGGGTTTGAATGATTAACAACTTGTATCCCATTCATAATTTGTCTTTCCAGTCTCATAGTTCTTTCACATCTTTTTCGACTAGTATTGCTTCTCCCTCTGTTTGGCATAATCGTCTATGACATCCTTCCAAGAGAATTTTACATCATTTGAGTTCCACAAAATCTATTACGCTAAATTCTCAGATTCATGATTCTTTATGTCATCCTTGCCAAATTGTTAAAAGCAAAAAGCTTCCCTTTCATCTTTCAAAATCTCATGAGTCAACTCCTTTAACTCTTATTGACTGTGATGTTTGGGGGCCATCTCCGATTTCTTCCTATGCTGGTTTTCGTTATTATATAGTTTTTATTGATGATGTCAGTAGATTTCACTGGATTTACCCTATGAAATTAAAAACTGATGCTTTACAGTGTTTCACTCATTTCAAAACACTCACTGTATTTTCTACTAAAATTCTTTGGTTTCAAACAGATAATGCATGTGAGCTTGCTAAAGGTATTTTTAAAAAATTTCTTGACTCTAATGGTATTCATCTTAGACTTTCTTGTCCAAATACCCCAGAACAAAATGGACTCGCAGAACGAAAACATCGCGACATTACAGAAATGTACCCTTCTTTTTCATTCTTCTTGTCCCAAATATTTTTGGTATGATGCCTTTTTGACTGCAACTTTTCTTAGTAATCGAACTCCAACACATGTTTTATCTATGAAATCTCCATTTGAGATTCTTTTTAAAACTCAACCTGATTATTCTACTTTACGAGTTTTTGGTTCCATCTCTTTTCCTTATCTTGGTCATTCCAGACCTGATAAGCTGTCTCTTAAATCAGTCAAATGTGTTTTTATTGGCTATAGCCTATGCATAAAGGTTATATATGTTTGATCTAGTGTCTAAGAGAATTCACATTTCGCGCCATGTAATTTTTGATAAAACTGTTTTCTACTATGCTTCTTCTCCTCCAGTTTCTCATTCTTCCAATACAAATCTTAACATACATTCTGAGTTGGAATCTTCAGATTCTACTATCAATCCTTCTGTTTCTAAAATATCCTGTTATAATTAGGTCCATGAGGGGTATTTCTAAACAAAAACAATAACCTGATCTTGTTCTTAATCATTCAGTCAAACACCCTGTTTCTAATGCTTTTACTTGTTTGTTGGATACTACTACTGAGCCAAAATCTTTTAAGGAGGCCTGTAAAAGTGTGAAATGGATTGGATTAATGAAAGATGAAATTGAGGCTCGTAAATTGAATGACACATGGACTTATGTTAAACCAGAACCTCATATGAACATTCTTGGTTGTAAATGGGCTTATAAAGTCAAACTTAAGGCTGATGGGAAAATTGATAGGCTTAAGTCACGATTAATAGCGCCCAACAAGATGGAGTAGATTTTGGTGAAACTTTTTCTCCAGTTGTTAATTCTACAACTGTTAGAGTAGTCTTGACTTTAGATGTCACAAATGGATGGATTGTAAAGCAATTGGATGTATCCAATGTTTTTTTATATGGATATCTTGCTGAGGATGTCCATATGAAACAACCGCCAGGATTTATAAATCCAGAATTTCCTGATCATGTATGTCATTTAAAACGATCTTTATATGGTCTGAAACAGGCACCAAGAGCCTGATTTCATAGATTTAGTGCTTTTTTAATTCAACATGGTTTTAGAAAGTCTATGAATGATCATTCAATGTTCACTTATACAACTCAGTCAGATATGTTGGTGTTGTTACTTTATGTAGATGATATCTTGTTAACTGGCAGTTCTGTTGTGCTCATTGAAAAATTGATTGTTGCTTTGAGTAAAGAGTTTTCTATGAAGGATTTAAGGGATATTAATTGTTTTTTAGGTATTGAGGTGTCTAGATCTGCAGATGCTTTTGTTTTGACCCAACATAAATATACTGTGGAATTGTTAAGCAAAGCAAAGATGCTTGAATGCAAACCCTGTGACACGCCAGTTGCTAAATGTAAAAGATGTTCTATTCATGATGGAAATTTATTATCTGATCCTATGGAGTACTGAACAATAGTAGGCAGTCTTCAATATCTTACTCACACAAGACCTGATATCTGTTTTGGAGTGAATTACGTTTCTCAATTTATGCATGCACCAACTGATCAACATATGTTACTAGCTAAGAGGATCTTAAGGTACTTAAAAGGGACATTGGGTACTGGTATTTTGTTAAATAAAGGGGATATTCATTCTCTGTTGGCATACACTGATTCATATTGGGCTGGATGCCCTAACACAAGAAGATAAACTTCTGGGTATGTTGTTTTTATGGGTAATTCTCTTATTTCTTGGTCTTCAAAGAAACATCCAACTGTTTCTCGAAGTTCAGCTGAAGTTGAATACAAGTGCCTCACTGCAGCTACAACATAGTTACAATGGCTTACTTACATCATGTCTGAGTTACACATTTTTGTTTCTTATCCTCTGCGGATAAAGTGTGATAATCAAAGTGCTATATGTCTTGCATCTAACCCTGTTTTTCATGGTAGGACCAAACATGTGGAAGTAGACTATCATGCAATTAAAGAGCCGGTGGAGGATGGAACACTACAAGTGACTCATGTTATTTCTGAAGAACAGTTGGCAGATGTACTTACAAAAGGACTTTGTTATCATACCTTCTCCAGACTTTTGTCCAGCATGGTTTATTCTCCTGTCACAGATGCTGATATTTCTTCTACTGCAGATGTTTCTTCTACTGAAATTTCTACTTCAGACTCTGATAAAGTTTTGTTCCATACTTATGTTCTTTCTTGGCTCTTGTTGAGTTTTCTAGTATGTGGCCATTCAAGCCCTCGTTGGGGTGAAGTTATTTTCTTTGGTTTTTTTGTTCTTGGTTTCTGTTTTACAGATTGTTTTCAAACTATTACTCTCTAGTTGTAAAGTTTGAGGGGGGTGTATTAGGATATATATAGGTCAAGTCATGTTGACTTGAACATAGTCTATCAATGTATAAATACTCCTACCATGTGTTACTGTAAACTACTGAAACATTATCCTGTAATAATATCTTCTGAAGTATTTTCAGCAGTTCTATCCATTAAGTTGGACTGGAGGTCCTTTTTTACAAGAAAGAGGGCTTTAACATATAGGACGTCTATAAAATATTTGTATTTCCTTTTGTTAGTTCCACAAATTTAACTTATTATTATTTTATTTTTTAATTTTGATTTGATTTAGGTGGTTTTATTTTATTTATGTTGTTCTCACATTTTCTCTAGGTGAAACCATTTTTCCTATATGAATGAAAAACATTTCAAAGTCTTTGGCACACTGAACATTTCAAAGTCTTTGGCACACTAAGCCCGATAGTTATTCAGTAAGGAAGGTTCATGGTGAAAGCAACCTATTCCCATGTTGTTTTTTTTTCGTTTGAACTCTCTTTAGTGTTTGTCTGCATTTTCATTTGCATAGTTGGTCAATGAACTTCCACTCATATGAGGGATTATTGGAAAATTGAGTTTAATTTCCGTATATAAATGGAAAATTCATTTGGTTAGTACCTTATTGGATTTAGGTGTTGGGTTGTATCAGTGGGCTTAATCTTAAATTGGCTTATTAGTTAGATTAAGTTAGTTTCAATTTGGAAACCAACAGAAACCTAAAAAGAGACGCAACCCTTAGGAATTCAAGTTGGAATTCGAGAGAAACAACCCTTGAGAAATCCTTGAAGCATCATGATTCCTTATTGAAGAGGTACTTGAAGCATCATGATTCTTCATTGAAAAGGTACCAGTAATTTCTATAAATACCCTACACACACTTAGAAAAATTAATCAGAAACCTAATTAGAATTCTAATGCATTCTTTAAAAATCATCAATTTAGTTGTTTTAATCAAGAGAGTTCATCAATGAAGTTAGGTCTGCCCGTTTCTCGAAGTTTGGAGTGCTACTATATCGAGAAGTAAGTCGTTGTATCCTGGGGGACAGAAATTGATAGTCTGTAAGCACCAGTATGAGGTGAATCTGTCTTAAAGCTAGAGGATATAATTCTTGCCTCGATTTTGGTTTATCTAATTGGGTTTGCATTATTCTTCTTGTCTTTTCTAATTCTTATTACAGTGTATTCATAAGATTTCCAACACCATTTCATCAAACTCTAAGGAACTAGTACTCTGAAACTAATCAAAATAAGATTGCTGAAAGAGAGGGTTTCGTTCAGGGACTTTTAAGTGTTGTGGTTTTTGTGCAGTGACTGGTTTTTCTATCAGTTGTGTATATTACTTTGCATATGGGCAATACCCCCTAGCTATCAGGTATTTATACTTATCCTCCTTCCTTCTTACCAGATTGACCTTATCATTTGGAAATATAGTAGATAGAGACATAACACTCGATACATAATTGGCATGGTGATCTTTGGATTTCATATATGAAAAGGCGAGGGTACCCAAATATACCACAAGCTAAAACTTTTCCTACCTATAAGTCCTTTCTCCGAAAGTGATTGTCTATGGACTGAGTCGAGACAATGCAACTAATCGGTTCACACTTCGTGTGATCGTCTATGGATACGAGATCGACACAATACAACAACGAAGTATGTTTACTTGATAAAAAGTTTCAGACTTAACCAAACACAATAGGATTGCTTATCAAGTAAATAGGAATTAACGTTTGTGTAATTTACTTTGATTATAATAAAACAATTATAATGCGGAAATATAAAGTAAATGACACAACAAGATTTTATTAACGAGGAAACCACAAATGTAGCACAACCCTGGGACCTCTTCCAGAATTGAATACTCTCAGGATTAAGCCGCTATAAAAAATTAAACCAACTTCGTATAGTTGAGACCAAGCAACTAAACCTATAGTTCACCTAGTTCCGCCTGTATTCCCACGCCTCCAACTTATGAATAAGTCACGTACTTGGAACAATTCCTTTGGTTCGTATTCCAAATAGTAAAGGAACAACAAATCTGTTTGGTATCAACTCTCTTCAACCAAGTGATATGAGTTCGTCAAAGGCTCTTCTGTTTATCTCAATAAACTCCTTCGTCAGGTTCTTAGATCTATCTTATGTTCAACTACTAAAGGTAATTGTTAAGATTTTGCAGTCAATACTTTTAACCACAAAGAATTGTATTGATGCCGATCTACACAACTAATCAATCCAATTTACCACAAGGATAAACCGATTATAGTTGGATCCTCTAATACCGAAACAAGTATTGTGCACACCAAAGATTATAAACCCCAAATCAGAAATCTTCAATATCTTCTTTGTCTTCAAATCTTCTTAGATCTTCAATAAACACCTGCACACAACAACTTGAATCTCTTGTTATCAATCACGCACATAACGGAGTCTGTTAACAACAGATTATCACAAGATCGTCTTTAGCACTAACAACAGTCTAAACATCCATGTCGAAACTTTGATCTAGTTTGAGTGAATCTTATATCATAAAAGAATATTCTCAAGCATAAACAAATTAGGTGCAATCAAAGTTCAACCACCATTAGTCATTCAAATCAATCGAAAACACAAGATAAACCGCAATTATCTAGTTTCCTACCAACGGTACTAATAGAGCTTCTCAATCCCAAAGAAGACTTTAAACTGAGTGGCCGTAAGAGATTTCGCCTAATTAGGTTACTCTCCTCTCCGAATAGGCGGCTACACCAGTAACAACACAACCGAGGAAGTTTGCTGTCACGAAGGATTAGTTTGCTAGAAATGCAAACTTCAAGTATTTATAGACAAGGAAGTTTGGACACCAAGGAATTTCCAAAACCGAAAATATTCTCAAAGATATTTAATATATTCCAAATTTGGTTTCCAAAATTCCTGGAAATGCTCTGTCCAAAATATTGACCGAAAATCTCTTTGGAACATCTTTAACTAGTAAATGCACATTACTAATTCTCATTTTCCTAAAATAAAATTATGACCTTAATTAAAAGATACTTAACTTATTTATGTTTTGATCCTGGGATTTTCTTCTTGTATCTATTAAGGAATAACTTTGAACAATAAAAGATGAACATTACTGTACGTGTTCAAATTATGCTGACATCCTTACTTTGTAAGTCCTCTTTCATACTTACACCTTGAAACCGATTTGCTACACTTCCAAACAAGTTTAGAATTGGTTCATCTGACTTTTAAGAACTATGTGATTGATCAAGAAACACTCAATCACAAATCATGGGTTTAACGGTTCTACCTCCATGTGAGTATTGTGCATAGTCACACTAGCTTTCCAAAATTCGGTTGACTAGGTACTAGGATCGGTTCCCCACATATATATATGGTATCTAACTTATATGTGTTGCACATGTCCATAGGATCGGTTCCCCTTTGCCTAAAAACGTGTTGCACATGTCCATTGGATCGGTTCCCCTTTGCCCAGATTCGGTTATACATAAATCACAAACTCGATCATACCATCTCATGTGATTACTTAAGATAGGTTTCACTAATAAAAGTCATAACAATACATAAGTCAGGCCTTTGTGAATAGTTTTACCAAGAACACAAACAATTCATGAGCGGTTATACTAAATCACACATATTGGTCGTTCACAAGATATGTAATGAATAACAATACCAATAACGCCTGACAATTTCCTTTTCGATTCATAAACAAGTTTATGAACTTACTTCCTTAAAACACATGTAAAACATTGTTTCCTAGGATGAAATCCTCACCTCATACCCATACATAATCATAATAGCATTTAAACGATTATGTCGATGTCTTATCTACAAAGTTTAATGGTTAAGCAATAAACCTCGTATTGTATTCCTTAATACTATGTCTATTTAGAATGTTCATGCTTCGCAGTTTTGTTTTCAATATGCACGACTTGAAATATACGTTAGGGAATGAAACAGTTGAAGTAAAATATCACTAACCTCAAGTGGAAGGATGATGTTGTCGTTGTAGCTTCTTACTTCTTCACTTCTTCAAGTCTTCGCAATACTTGTAATATCTCATATCCTAATACTTTCAAGCTAACATATACGAAGTTGACTCTAGTACATAATCAAGCGACTCTTAAAATGAGTTTTGGTTCACTAAAATATGACAACCAAACTTGACATACCAACGCTTGGTGGGTTCAACAGAGCTATGCTCTAACAATCTCCCCATTTGTCAATTTTAGTGACAAAACTCTTACAATCATATGGATAAACAAATTACAAGAATTCATTACACATACGCTTGATTCCTGAATTCAACAGCACAATAACCTGTATACATTCAATCCTTAAATGTCGTTGTTGACATTACAATAACAAAGCTAATACTCCCCCTAAATGTGAGATAGATAGATTTTATTGATCCGCACGATTTTGTTATACCAATTAATATGATATGTTACTCCCCCTTAGTTTATGCTTTCACTCTTTCGTTAGATAAACGTTTATGCACAATTGTCCTTTTTCTTAGTGATACTAATCAATATAAAATCAATGTCAGTATCACTTGTTTACTCCATATATTTCTCCCCCTTTTTGTCACAAAATGACAAAGAAACGAAAAAATAAAGGACAAGCCGAAAAGAATCTTACAAATCTCAAAATAGACTTGCAAACCTATAGAGTTAAGCACGAGGGTTCCACACACCATTTTTTATAACATATATCAAAACCGTAACTACGAAGTAATTTTTTTTGATATGTTATCAAGGAAATAATTTCCCGAAGTAATTTTCCCAATTTAGTTTAGCAAACCAAAAATCAACTAAGCACCTAAGTCCCTTTGCTAAACCGATTCTACAAATACAATCGCTTCATTCGATAAAACCAAAATAAAGATAACTCTATTTTTCTCATCGGGTTCTAATTATCCATATAACTTAGACCTTTCAATTTTAAACAAGACAAGTACTAGGTTAGTTAACTAGTATTTCTTGTTAAGGCATTCGATTAGACTTGAATAACCGAAACCTCCACTTTGATAAGTCTAACTAAGATAAACTTAGTTTCTCTTACCCGGAATCGAATTGGAGTAAACAATCCATCCCGTAAACTTTTTCTTTTGTTAAGCCATAAACAATTCATACAGACCAAATAAATCAACTTGCATAATTATTCACCTCAACCGGAAGCAATTGAAACAACATAGACATTAAAGCACCGCAATCGCATCGAAATTTTGTAAGCCTAAACAATTGATACCACACAATAAAGCAAGATAACAATAGTTTTTCTTAACCGGAACCAATTGAATCACACATACATCCATACACACATCATGGAATAAAACATCAATTGTACCGAAATTTTTGTTAAGCAAAAGCAATATATATATGAAATAAACATCAGGCTTTTCTTAAACAGGAAAACAATTAACTAAGAACATTGTTACCTCAAATTTCGCATCCACTTCTCCAATATGTTTGCATCTTCTTCCAGGGAGAATTGATATTGAAATATTATTATGTTGTCATCCTTATGCGAAACAAAAGAATAACAACAACCAACCTTTACCAGAGAAAGGTTGAAAACCGATTTTTAACTATTGCAAGCAAAAGTTGAAAACCACCGAAACACATATGTTTTTATGCTAAACCAAAACCGATTCAACATATTGTGACTTTTTCACATATTGTTTCTACCGGAACCCCTCATGATCCTTTGATAAAGCCTACCAACATGGGCTAGAACTTAATCCTGCTAAATCAAAAAGTCACCCAAACCATAAGGGTTCACAACATTATGAGATCGAATGTCAAGGTAATAAAACCGAAATCAAACATCCCATAAACATCCATAGCAATAATAAAGCATTCAAGCACATGCTATGTAAATCAAAAACCATCACAAGAAAATTATAAATCAAATAATTTTATTCATAATAGACTTAATACAATCATTGAAAGAAATAAAAAATTGATATCTATTAATCAACAGATCTTTCAAAGATCATCTTCAATTTCCTCAAATTTTTTAGGATCTTCATCAACAACATCTCGACTGATATCACGGATTCTGCACACAGTACCTTGATTATGTTCACAGGCTAAAGCATTAACTTTTCGATTAATATTTCGATCATACTCCTTGTTACCGATTCCAAGATTAGTCAACTTTCTTTGGTTACGGATAACAGTTCTTAGTAGTGCTGCCTGTTGTTTATGGGTGAAAACTACTCCTGCAGAATTTGGTAATTTGGGGTGTGGATGAGGAATGAATCTAAACCTTAAACAAATGCACTGCGCGGTGAGTGCTTGTTGATTCAAGAGATCAATCTGTGCAAGTCCGGCCCAAACCAAGAAATGGCCGTTCCAGACTTGTTTCGGTCACAAAGTGAAGGAGATGGGGTTGATCTTAGGGAGGGAAGCGAAGAAGGTGTTGAGATTGTGAAGGTGTAGACTTGCTTATGACTTACAACAGGAAAGTGAACAAGCTTACGATTGGTGTAAGCAGGCTCTGGGTGTTTTCTTGTTGTTTTTCTCTTTGTTTTTGGAAATAGGGCGGAGAACCTATTTATACAAGTCATTGAGCCTTATTCACGTCTCTCGTGGGAAGTGGGGGAAGTGGAGTGATGGAGTAGTGGAGTTGATCGTTGGTGATACACGACCAGCCTTGCCCACTTCTCCTGTTCATCTCTAACCGTCCATGACTTCCTAACACGTTCTTGTGATGGCGCGTTGCACGCTGCACGCTGTAAACCGCCAGACCAATACCCCAGTATGTATCCCCCAGTTTGTGACATGATTGATGTCAGGTGGAGTGGTCATTTTCACCATCATGCTCCCAACCTTGAATGTAGTCGTCTTCATCACCAGGTCTCCAATTCCAAATGGATTTGGGCGTGCAGATACTTGGACCTTGGCCTTATCGTCTTTGACCAAGACAGCCTCTACACTCTTGATAAAACATTTGAATGGGCTGGCTTCCCATTCACATCTCTTAGCCGGGGTTGGTTCGTTGGTTGGAGCCAGTCCCCAGGACTTGTCAGAACGAGGGGCGGTAGGTTGTAAAGAAGGTTGCGTGATGAGACTTACTTGAGATCGGAACTTTTCAATGTATGCTGACAGGCTCTCTCCGGGGAGTTGTGTCACGTTGGTAATTTGCTGGTGCGGCAACAGACAGTCATCAGGAGGTCCAGAAGGCGTGTTGGAGATTCTTTCAGGTATCGAAACCGGTAGAGGACAGACTTCTAGTATTGCTTTGTTGTCATGCATCCAAGATTGTCCTAGGATCATGTCGTGGTTGGGATGATCTTTGACTATGTAGAACTTTGCTTGCGTCAAGGCATCACCCAATTTGACTTCAAGATCGATGTATCCATATGCATCTATGAGTTCTCCTTATGAATCTTTAACCATAGTTGGGTGACGAGTAGCTTCCTGCTTCAAAATCTTTGCCGCTCTCAAGGTCTTGACAGTAATGATGTTAAATTCGGAAGCTGTATCAATAAACGCGCTATCGAACTCGACGCCCCTCAAACGAGTGACAGTTAGGAGTCCCCAGTTTCCCTGGCTCGCGTCTTTCGGGAAAGACTGTGGTTCTTGGACTGCTTCTGGATACAAACGCCTACCTGACACAACGTGGTTGAGGGCCGTAAATATGTCTTGACGCTGTCCTTTGGAGAAGTACAAGATTTCACACATGTGCTCCATCATAGATTGTACAATCTTGCGCACAGAATCCCCAGAAATCATGCAGTTCCTGATAGGCAGAGGGTCTCTATGAACACCTTCGTTTCCAAGCTGGAGTTCTCCTGTCTCTATCTTTTCCCTGAATATTTGTTTCAACCTGTTACAATCTTTGGTTGGATGATGGACGAACCTGTGGTAGCAACAATATTTGGGATCTGCCATTTCTTCCTCAGTCGGAAAACGTCTGATAGGGGGCAGCTTCACGGCATCGTCTTGGATCCACGCTTCCAAGAGTTCTATCACTTTATTCATGGGGAAAGGAAAACATGTGTCTTTGGTGTCTTGTGCAGGAGTTTTGTCTGCTCCTTTTTGAGACGAAGTCTTGTGCGTCGGGGATGCTCGCTTGGTTTGCTGCTCCGTCACTGAAGCTTTCCTTTTCTCTCCTCCGCCCACTACACTCACAGAAGGACCGGTGTTGTATTGCTTGTTCGTGAGACGCCTGCTTCCTCGACTTTCACGTGAATCTTCACTTCGAACAACTCTGGTTCTTTCTAGTAGTGCCAGTGCAGTTGTTGCTGAACGTTTTGCAGCTTCGTGGAGTTCAGAGAACGTTTGAAAGCCAAGATTCTCTAGCAGAGCGCGGTATATGGGTATCATCCCATTGATGCACAACTCTACCAATTGTCGTTCGGTGACGTTCGGGTCGTGACAATCTAGTGCTTGGGTTCTGAACCTTTTAACGAAATCGTTGGGATGCTCGTTGTTCCGCTGGAGAATTCTATCCAGATCTGAAAACGTTACTTGCTCAGACACAAATAAATACTTCCTGTAGAAAGCACTGACCATCTCGCTCCAATTGGATATGCTGTTAGGCGCAATGTTGTTGTACCAAGTGTATGCCCTCCCCGTAAGTGATTTCGAGAATTCTTTTAGGCGTAGAACATGATTGTATTCATGTTCCCCCAAGGATTCCAAAAATCGAGAAACGTCTTCACGAGCATTACCAGTACCGTCGTAGAGGGAGAACTGGGGAGAGGTGTAACCTCTTGGAAGAGGAATTTGTTGCACATCTTGAGGGTACGGCGGCTGATGCTGGTGTACATCCGTTCGGTCCCCTTTTCCTCGATTTTGGAGAAGTCGTTCCAGGTTTTCGCGTGTGATGAAGTTGGACGGTTGGTCCCTTTTCCTAGGGTGTTCAGGAGCAACACGAGCTTCTTCATTCATGTGCGTTATTCAAGAAGTTGATACTTGTGAAGTATCGTGTGTATTTTGTGCAGGTACTGCATCATGGTGTGGTAAAGTGATGGGTAATGACGCCTGTTTCGACCAATTAACTCCGACTGGGGTTATATAACCAAGATGGTGAAGTTGGACGGATGAGATGATTTTGAGACACTCATCTGCGACCGTTGATGAAGTTAGGGTTTTGAAGAGGTGCGCAGGCATCACTCTTCAGCTTGGTCGAAACCAAACATGGGATACAACATTGGCCCAGCCGACCGTACATGCATGTAGATGGCATGATGGTGTAGGCGCATGTACCCCATTACCTCACGAAAGTATGATCTGGGCCACTCAATTCATCCGGTGAAATCGAGTGGTCGAGATCAATTTGCGACAGAAAACTAGTGCCGCAAGGGCCGCACGTCACGCCCACTTCAGGCACACGTTCCAAGACGACCAATCTTGGTCGGTCTTGGCCGATTGGCCTGGTGTGAAGGTGGTAGGCTGGTGTTCACGCTTATACCTGAATATCCCATAAAAACGTGATCTGAGCCATCCAAATCGTCCGGCGAAGTTGAGCGGTCGAGATCAGTTTGTGGTTTGGGAGGTGTGACCACGCTAGTTTTGACGTGCGTTTGGGATTAGCCGGGCATGATATGCCTTGGTCGATCGGGTGAGGGAATAGATGGGTCCACGGTGGTCATCTTTGGTATGACCAGGACTGCTTAATCTAATCTTGGACCCTCCATTCGTGCCGGAGAAGATGGACGCTCGTGATGCTCAAAACCCTAATTCTGGGTTTCAAAGCCGTGCGTCACCCCTTGTTTGGGCGCACAAATTTGTTACGACCAAGCATGGTTGGTCTTGATCGGTTGGTCAAGTGTGTAGGCGGGCCCTCGGTGATTGTGTTGACATGCTCTGGGCCCTTTGAGTCTACATCTACACCCTCCATCTATACCTGCGAAGATGGATGGTTGAGACTGTTTTGCGACACATGTAATATGCCGAAAACCCTAATTTAGGGTTTTCCGTCCATCCGTTTGGTATGAACGTTTTTGGCAAGCTAGGCCAATGGCCGACCATGCGGGGTCGGCGGTGGGTATTCCATACCGCTTGGGGGTGATGGAATTGATCCGGGTCATCCAATCATGCTTGTGGAGTTGGATGATCTGCGATCATATCCGGACCGATACTGGTCCAGTCCGGATGCTCAATTTGGCTAGTATAACACACCGAGAGGGGCTCAATCGGGCTAGTATAACACACCGAGAGTCACCAGACGGGTATTTCGTACATGGTTTCATTATAATGCTTGGAGGTTCGTGTTGCTCTGTAAGAGTAACACTCAGTCGTCATGCCGCACTGATAATGAGTACTGGAAATACAAGGCTGATTAGAAATTTACAGGATGGGATTGTTGCCACATGCTCCAACCTGGAGGAATTTCATGTATTCATAGAATGGGATTGTTGCCACATGCTCCATTCTTGGTGAATTAAGTGAGGGAGTATCCAACACTTATTGATGGCCTTATCTTTTACAAGATGTCAGCGCATAATTTTCCGGCTTTTACAATATTAACCTTAAATGAAAATCTACCATCAACATTAAGTCCCCTGCCTAGCACATAATGGTTACACTATTGTGGGGTAGGCATGAGATGGTGACAAATTTGTATGAAACGACCAAGCTATGGTGAATATATATTTACCGGATAGGTCGACATCGTCAGGCATTGCCCTGAAACTGGTTGGTCCTGATTAAGGTTGTGAAGGAAGCAGGACTTGATCTGGTGAGTCGCCTTGGCTCCCCTTGTATATATCTGAGCTTGATCCCTTCCTCGGGTCAGGTGTACTCCCTTTCGTCACGTACAGCTTTCTTCAGATGTATCTGATAAACATCATTGATTTTTATCCCGAATTGGTAGCCTTTATAGGTGGTAAGTAAAGACTTCTTTTCTCCCGGGATTCTGTTGACTTGCGAGATTATAAAGAATCATCTCACGCAGTCATTTATTCTACATCTCAGGTACTGCTCCGCTCTTATTTGATCTCCTGATTGACTGATCGATTGATTGACTTATTTTGTGTGCTCATAACCTCTTCTCCTTTGCAGTTTATCATGGAGGCGGTGGACGATCATTCTGTCGCTTCTCCAGAAAGAAGCTTCGAAGTTGACAAGCCCGAAAATCATGCGCACGAAGAAGTAATGGCTAAGATCGATCTTCCACTTCGTGAAGTCGGTCGTGCTATACAGGGGGATGTCCATCTTGCACCTGCGTATTGCTAGGGGACGCATCTGTGCACTTTCAGCTGCGATTGACATGGAGGAGCGGTGGAGGCGCGAGGAAGCGTTGCAAGTACTAGTAAGCGCAAGGACAGAGAGATTTGCAGCGCGGTTGAAGAGGCGGAGGGTTGAGCATAAACGACCTCTGAATGAAGATAAATGTGATTACCCGATCTAGGACGGCGTGATAATTCTTGATTCTGACACAGACGAACCTGAACATTTTAAAGCAATCGGCACGACTCCCAGTGTTGCTGTGCCCTTTGATGCTCCCGCTGATGATGTTGGGATGGAGTGCACTGCTGCTGCGGAGATGTCTGATGTAGAAGTTGAGGTAGATCCGAAGGGAGGTGCATCAACAGGTGATGGAGAAGAACCCAACAGTGGTGCAGGCGAGGCCGACCCTCTTGGCGATTAAAACCTCTTTTCTTTTTTCTTCTTTCCAAGTATATTCTGTACACTCGAACGTCTTCCTTGTACTCAGTGGCGGCCGAGTTCAAGGTTTTCTTCCATTTGATTGTTTGAATAAAGGTTTTTTTTTTATAACCCTTAGCCAAGACTGCAACTGAATCTTCTCAGGCGCAAGGGTGTGCCTTCACACGTAATTCTTTGTGATAAAAGAAGTAATGCCATAATGGAATACTTACAGACCTGTGTTCCTGATGCAAGATCTTCCTGGCCTTGCTGGGGCAGATGGCTCAAATCACTTTCCTTTTGTGCACGCGTTATATTTTCTTCTTCTCCTGAGATGTTTGCTTAGGGTTTCCTTTCTTGCTCTAGTGGGTTGATTTAAGCTGACTCAGGACTTTGTGCTTTTAGGGGTAGAGAGGTTCTCAGATGGAAATGATGCTTCACTTAAATTGAAAATTGAAAACTGAAACCCTAACTATGAATGCAAGTATTGCAATCATTTTCTGGAGGAATTACAAATATGACATGAAATTGTAAAAGGAAACACGCTGGAGAAAATAGCACAACGTTTTAAAGTGTGGAGGACGCTGGAAAGTGGTAGCACATCGTCTTAAGTTCGGTAGGGTTTGAGCCATCGTGAGTGAATTGTTATGCCTTCTAGTTTATCAGTGTTGATGAGCTTGCAAAGTAGCGCCTAGGATAACATCTCGCTACTGTGCACGGTTCATCTTCTCTTTCGGTGGGTGAGTCAGGTGGAGTGGTCATTTTCACCGTCATGCTCCCAACCTTGAATGTAGTCGTCTTCATCACCAGGTCTCCAATTCCAAATGGATTTGGGCGTGCAGATACTTGGACCTTGGCCTTATCGTCTTTGACCAAGACAGCCTCTACACTCTTGATAAAACGTTTGAACAGGCCGGCTTCCCATTCACATCTCTTAGCCGGGGTTGGTTCGTTGGTTGGAGCCAGTCCCCAGGACTTGTCAGAACGAGGGGCGGTAGGTTGTAAAGAAGGTTGCGTGATGAGACTTACTTGAGATCGGAACTTTTCAATGTATGTTTGTGTGCTCTCTCCGGGAGTTGTGTCACGTTGGTAAGTTGCTGGTGCGGCAACAGACAGTCATCAGGAGGTCCAGAAGGCGTGTTGGAGATTCTTTCAGGTATCGAAACCGGTAGAGGACAGACTTCTAGTATTGCTTTGTTGTTATGCATCCAAGAGCGTCCTAGGATCATGTCGTAGTTGGGATGATCTTTGACTATGTAGAACTTTGCTTGCGTCGAGGCATCACCCAATTTGACTTCAAGATCGATGCATCCATATGCATCTCTGAGTTCTCCTTCTGAATCTTTAACCATAGTTGGGTGATGAGTAGCTTCCTGCTTCAAAATCTTTGCCGCTCTCAAGGTCTTGACAGTAATGATGTTAAATTCGGAAGCCGTATCAATCAACGCGCTATCGAACTCGACGCCCCTCAAACGAGTGACAGTTAGGAGTCCCCAGTTTCCCTGGCTCGCGTCTTTCAGGAAAGACCGGGGTTCTTGGACTGCTTCTGGATACAAACGCCTACCTGACACAACGTGGTTGAGGGCCGTAAATATGTCTTGACGCTGTCCTTTGGAGAAGTACAAGATTTCACACATGTGCTCCATCATAGATTGTACAGTCTTGCACACACAATCCCCAAAAATCATGCAGTTCCTGATAGGCAGAGGGTCTCTATGAACACCTTCGTTTCCAAGCTGGAGTTCTCCTGTCTCTATCTTTTCCCTGAATATTTGTTTCAACCTGTTACAATCTTTGGTTGGATGATGGACGAATCTGTGGTAGCAACAATATTTGGGATCTGCCATTTCTTCCTCAGTTGGAAAACGTCTGATAGGGGGCAGCTTCACGGCATCGTCTTGGATCCACGCTTCCAAGAGTTCTATCACTTCATTCATGGGGAAAGGAAAACCTGTGTCTTTGGTGTCTTGTGCAGGAGTTTTGTCTGCTCCTTTTCGAGACGAAGTCTTGTGCGCCGGGGATGCTCGCTTGGTCTGCTGCTCCGTCACTGAAGCTTTCCTTTTCTCTCCTCCGCCCACTACACTCACAGAAGGACCGGTGTTGTATTGCTTGTTCTTGAGACGCCTGTTTCCTCGACTTTCAGGTGAATCTTCACTTCGAACAACTCTGGTTCTTTCTAGTAGTGCCGGTGCAGTTGTTGCTGAACGTTTTGCAGCTTCGTGGAGTTCAGAGAACGTTTGAAAGCCCAGATTCTCTAGCAGAGCGCGGTATATGGGTATCATCCCATTGATGCACAACTCTACCAATTGTCGTTCGGTGACGTTCGGGTCGTGACAATCTAGTGCTTGGGTTCTGAACCTTTTAACGAAATCGTTGGGATGCTCGTTGTTCCGCTGGAGAATTCTACCCAGATCTGAAAACGTTACTTGCTCAGACACGAAGAAATACTTCCTGTAGAAAGCACTGACCATCTTGCTCCAATTGGATATGATGTTAGGCGCAATGTTGTTGTACCAAGTGTATGCCCTCCCCGTAAGTGATTTCGAGAATTCTTTTAGGCGTAGAACATGATTGTATTCATGTTCCCCCAAGGATTCCAAAAATCGAGAAACGTGTTCACGAGCATTACCAGTACCGTCGTAGAGGGAGAACTGGGGAGAGGTGTAACCTCTTGGAAGAGGAATTCGTTGCACATCTTGAGGGTACGGTGGCTGATGCTGGTGTACATCCGTTCGGTCCCCTTTTCCTCGATTTTGGAGAAGTCGTTCCAGGTTTTCGCGTGTGATGAAGTTGGACGGTTGGTCCCTTTCCCTAGGGTGTTCGGGAGCAACACGAGCTTCTTGATAGGGTGTAGAATACACCGTATTTACTATCTAGAGTTTATGCTTTCTTTGCTATTTTTCTTGTAAATTATGTATTTTACGCCTGTTTTGAGTTTTGTAGCTACTTTGGAGTCACACGGAGGAAAAGAAGAAGAAATTACCCAATTTGAGCCAAAAGGGCAAAAAGGTCATTTTACAGGCGATTGATATATGGAGCTCAGTTAAGGTTAAGGGGCAACTCTTTTTGGAGGAGTACTAAAGCCAGGCCTAGTCAAGGTTAAGGGGGATTGATATCAGGGTACCCCTTATCATCTACCAGAGGTGCATTTATCGGCTCTCATGTGGGGTGCAAATATCCACCCAAATCACCACAGCCCTAATCGAGAGAAGAGTTTTATCTCATTCATCTCATTCTTTTCACCTGAAATTTAAGCGCAGAAAGAACTGTTAATACTAGATCGGAAACACGAGAGAAGAAAGGCCTTTGGTTCAAGGGTTTGAGCTGAAATTGGAGGTTGATTGCATAATGGGTTTTGATGAAATTCGCTAGGGTTTGCTATGTTGATGATGTTGTTTGACCGAAAGCTTATAAGATAAATGGGCAGAGAAATTGAGAAACGATGATGGGATCTGGTTCTGTTAGATGGCGTTGTGATGAAAGAAACGTTAGAGATCGAGAAGATCTCAGAGATGAAGAATTAGACTCAGGGTGATAGAGATGGTGTTCTTGAAGTTCGATGAAAATGGGTGTCGCAGATGAAGAAATTAGGGCTTGATGCTGAGAAGAAATCGAAGTTGCAAATGGGGTTTTCTGAGACAAATGTTACTCCGATTAATGGTGGTATCGATTGGCTCGACTGAGAAGGAAGATTGAGAAAGAGACGGTGACAATTTGTTGAGTTCTGAAGGTGTTGAAACTTGACAGAGCTGGGTTAGATGGAGGCAATAGAAGATGTTCATGAGGTTGTATTCAGTGAGATGGGGTCTGTGAATGGAGAGATCGATGTTGCTAAGTGAAATTGGAGATGGGTCTGTGAAGAACTGCTGATGTGAGGCTCGAGAGATAGAGACCTCAGAGATGAAGAGAGGATGAATCTGCTACTGCCATAGAACAGACGGATGCAACAGGTGATGGGTTAAAGCTCGAGTTAGGAAAGATGGAGTTAATGGGTCTGTGACGCACAAGGGTTGAAGTGAAACTGCAAGCGGATACACTGAGCTTGTGCAATGCAGAAATGCAAGCAGAGAAGGAGTTGCTGCCGCTGTTGATATCAATTGCAGTAGCAGATGAGGCGATGTGAAGCTCTGTTACAGGGAATAATGTTGAATGAGCTAAAGAAATAGATGTATGTGCTAGGACTCTTAACAGGAATGAAGGAAAGAATGGCCTGAACTCGGCCTGGGAAATGTCCTATAAACAAACGGAATGCTGTCCGGTTTTTCTCTCAGACGAGTCGACTCAGTGATTCCGATAACGATCCAGACGAATCAACACGGCCCAGTTAGACCGATGGCCAATCGAAGCTAACTCATCACCTGGCTTGACTTTCTTGACTAACTGTTGACTGACGGTTGGCTCGTTTGACCGTTAGTCCTAACGGTGGACTGACGGAATATTCCGTCGAATATTCCACTGACGGAGAAAATTTTCAGGTGGCCGGCGGTGACTTTTCCGGCCGGATTCCGGCCATAATACCAGTTTTCCGGCGAGCCAAAAATTCCAGAATTTTCTATGGACTTCTCTCATGGGTGTGAAGACTTGGACTAGGAATTGGATGGAGAATTGGGCTCAAACTTGGAAAGAGAAGATGGAAGAGTTGAGAAAGGCTTGGATTTGGAAATTGAATTGCTAAAGGAAAAGGATTCTATTCCTTGGAAGATTTGGAGAATATTGAAGCCTATAAATAGAGAAGTTTTCTACATCTTTTACACACCTCTCTATACAAACAACACTTTTCTTTTCTTATTCTTTGTGTTAACTTTTAACATGAGTAGCTAATTTTCTTATTGATTGAGGATGAATTCCTAGTTCTTAATATATGTTTTGAGTTTTGTTTCAATTCTATCTTGAGGTTTTTCACATGATTATCGATTGTTTTTACTAATAGGAATGTTTATTCATTCATGGTTGTTTGATAGGTTATTTAGAGTGCACGCTAAATTGATTTGTTAATTCAACCTAAATCTAGTATAAGTTAGGGAATACGTAATCGTTCTCGACACTTTACACAATTAGAAAACACGAGACCTTGCGGAGGGATTCCGTGGAGCAATTGTATGTAGAAACAACGCTAGAAAGTGAACCAAGCGAACCGAGTTTAACTACTAGTTACTAAACCTAAATTCATAAATCTTAATGCATTCGTGGAATTACATCTTGTAAGCGATCCTCAAGGTGGTTCTTTTGAATAGAATCGATAACTAAGCGGACTGTTACTCGGTGAAATAAGGGATTTTGGGGCTAGCTAAGCGGACCTGCTATCCTACGGTTGGTGATAATTTGTGACTAATAACAAGTAGAAAAGAACATAACTTTAATCATTTTTTTGCAACGAAGAAGGATTCCTTGATCTTGTCTCTCTTATTGATTTCGACTTTATCTTTTAATTGCTTTATTTATTTTCTTTTGCTTTATACATCCCCCCTTTTGTGACAATTTTTACAACTAGAATCTCTTGCTCCTCGTGGGAACGAACTTGACTACACTATATTACTTGTTAATTAGTGGGAAATATCTTGATTAATTTGTTGTTGTTACGACACGCATCAAATTTTGGCGCCGTTGCCGGGGAGCAACGGATGATTTTAGTTGTTTTTATTTTTCGTTTTGATTTATTCTTGCTTTGTTAGATTCTATATCGTATCTAACTTAGTTTCTGAGAATCTTATTTCAGGTACCGGTTTTCCATGTATGGTGGACAAGAGCAAGCATATTACAACAATCAATACGGTTTTCAACCTCAACATTATGGCAACTTCCAACCATCCTTAGGATACACACTTTATGGATATTCTCATACATATCAACAACCTTATGACGGGTATGTAAGTGAACAATCACTAGGACGGGAGGATAGTTATGATTCTAAATCTATGCGTGATCTCCTTGGTGCAAGGCAACCTAGCTTGAGGGAACTTGAGAGAAGGTTCTATCAATTGATCGATGAAGGCCTAGCATCGGATGAAGAAATTTTTGAAGCTAAAAGAGCTTTAAGAATGGAGCGTGAAAAACGTTATTATATGGGTTACGATGATGATTTTGAACCTTATGAAAATTATTGTAACAAGGATAAAGTTATTCCAACTCCGGATCATAATAACGATCATTCGCCTATTCAAAAGGAGGAGATTGAGTGTGACTTACCTATTGTTATAAACGGTGTAACACCCTCACAAGAAGATTTTACAATTTATATCGACGAGAATTATTTTAGTGAATGTCCCGATTCCGATGATGAGAATGTTGAAGAGATGATACTAGAGGATGAAACCAAATTGATTGATTTTGTGGAAGACCCAATTGAACTTGCCAATGATTTTTATGATGCCAAGACTTTGGTTAAGGTAGACAATAACGACGAATGGTTGCAAGATTTGATAGAGTACCACGATATACAAGAGGTAAGTAATTCATATGAATTCTCTAAGGATGAAGAGGATTCCGTAAAACAAGAGATTGTGCAAGGTTTGTCTAACCCTTTGCATATTGATTCTTCTCCTTTACCTCTTATTGGTTTGAATGTATGTGCTTCGAAAGTATTTTTGGATGATTTTGTTTCTAAATATCCACCATTGGAAACACTTGATGCTAACACTATGCAGGTTTGCCAAGAGGAATACATGGAAATTCCCAAATTCTATATTCTTTATACACTTCCGAGTGTGGAAAAGAATAAGTGTGGGGGAAACTTTTATCGAGCGATAATTTCACTATTATTTTCTTATGCTAACATTTGTATGGAGTTATTGTTTGCAAAACAGGTATTATGGGTGGATCCCCAAATTTTCCGATTGTTAGTATATGGGCTAATGAATCTTGCACGAGCTAAGTCGGGCCGTCGACTTTAAAACAAGCGCTTAATGGGAGGCAACCCATAGGTTTTGTATTTTTTATCCTTTTGCTTTTTGTTATTTATTTTTCTTGTTCCTTATCATGTTAAAATTTCCCACCTTGCCTTTACTAGGAGGATTCAATTACATTGAGGACAATGTAAGGTTTAAGTGTGGGGGAGTGGTTAAGCATGAATTTAAAAAAAAAAAAATTAAAATTAAATTTTTTTTAAAAAAAAAAAAAAAGTTTTTACATAAAACCTCCAACTTTTAGAGATTTTAGAGTCACTAGCATACTTCTAGGTATGTTTACATAGAGATTTTGACCGACATAATTGAACTTTGAAATGATAGAGAACTACATTCGGATTTCTTGCTTGTTAGAGTGTTAAATAATGGATTTAATCATGCCGGTGATGCGAATTTGGTGCAGGGAGAAATGCATTATTAGAGTTGCTGATCAATCATTAGTGGAGACTACCCGTATTCATATCATGTGAGGCACCGACCAGAAAATTTTCCATTGACTAAAGAGCTTTCTTTTGAGTGTGTGTCACCGTACGTTAATTCCGGGTAGAATGGTGAGCTACCCAACCTCCCACCAATAGAAGCACTACTCTTTGATCTCTTGAGTGCTAATTTTGTCAATCATAAGGGTGACGTCTATAGATGAAAGCCTCCTTCTTGTAGTTCGATTTGCAGTTAGCACCATTCTCTCTCTCGACAACAACGGGTCCATAGAAACACCATCATCATCAACAATGAGCGACATCAAAATCTACAAGGAAAGTTGAAAAAAGTTCAAGGTTTACAAGCAACGGAACGAGAAAAAGAGAAAATTTCAAATACAAGTAAAGCAACATACAAAGAGCGGATTTCACATATATGTTGAGGACTTACAATACAATGAGGTAATTTTATATTCAAGTATGAAGACTTATTCATAAAGAGCGGAGAAAATCAAAAGGTGAGAATTTTTGAAGTTTATGATTTCAAGGCGATACAAGTTGTGAAGAATCAAGCGGTAAAATACTTCTCCCACGGCCATGGTTTATTTTTGTATTTTATTTTTCTTGTTCAAAAAAAAAAAAGAAAAAATAAAGAAAATAAATTGAAAATTCACAAAAAAAAAAAAAAAAAAAAAAAAAAAAAAAAAAAAAAAAGAGAAATATTTGTTTTGTTTTTATTTATTTAATAAGTCGTGGGGAAGGAAAAATCTATAAGGAAGTTTCAAGCGACAAGGATTTTTAAGGTAAAAGAGTTAAAAATTGTCAAGGATTTATGAAATTCGAGGGTTTATCATCAAAAGTTGAAACCGAAGACGAAGACCAAGAAAATCAAGACGAGGAGCGGAAGACATTTCTATTGGATGCCGTGAGAGTGGTGTTATCATAATTGGCGATCGGATGTGAAGGTGAGTAAGTAATCTCATCCTCAATGATAATATGGTTGATTTCCTTTCTTAGAGATCGTCAGAAAAATGGTTTTTTCAAAATATTAAAAGATGTGGGTTTTTAAAAATATTTCGGAAGTTGTCCTTCCCACCATTCAACGTGTTGCAGGAATTCTCTCTTCATTCCTACCTGCACACATGTGAGAACCATAAAAAAGCCGTCTTTTTGAGTGCAATTATCATAAAATCCTTTTTGGTGAGGCAGAAGTCGAGGCGAAATGCTTATTGATCGTTTCTCAAACACGCATTCTCTCATTATGGTGTGGTTATTTCTCACTCAACATTTAAGAATGAGAATATGTTCTTTAGTATTTCTAACTTCTTATTACTAGAATGCAGAAACTCTATGTCCTCATAACTCTTTGGATGCTTGTGACGCTTGAACGCTTTGAAGTTGTGAGTTTTTAGTTTGATTTGCTCGAGGACTAGCAAAGTCTAAGTGTGGGGGAATTTGATAGGGTGTAGAATACACCGTATTTACTATCTAGAGTTTATGCTTTCTTTGCTATTTTTCTTGTAAATTATGTATTGTACGCCTGTTTTGAGTTTTGTAGCTACTTTGGAGTCACACGGAGGAAAAGAAGAAGAAATTACCCAATTTGAGCCAAAAGGGCAAAAAAGTCATTTTACAGGCGATTGATATATGGAGCTCAGTTAAGGTTAAGGGGCAACTCTTTTTGGAGGAGTACTAAAGCCAGGCCTAGTCAAGGTTAAGGGGGATTGATATCAGGGTACCCCTTATCATCTACCAGAGGTGCATTTATCGGCTCTCATGTGGGGTGCAAATATCCACCCAAATCACCACAGCCCTAATCGAGAGAAGAGTTTTATCTCATTCATCTCATTCTTTTCACCTGAAATTTAAGCAGCAGCAGCTGCTGTTAATACTAGATCGGAAACACAGAGAAGAAAGGCACTGGTTCAAGGGTTTGAGCTGAAATTGGAGGTTGATTGCATAATGGGTTTTGATGAAATTCGCTAGGGTTTGCTATGTTGATGATGTTGTTTGACCGAAAGCTTTGAAGATAAATGGGCAGAGAAATTGAGAAACGATGATGGGATCTGGTTCTGTTAGATGGCGCTGTGATGAAAGAAACGTTAGAGATCGAGAAGATCTCAGAGATGAAGAATTAGACTCAGGGTGATAGAGATGGTGTTCTTGAAGTTCGATGAAAATGGGTGTCGCAGATGAAGAAATTAGGGCATGATGCTGAGAAGAAATCGAAGTTGCAAATGGGGTTTTCTTAGACAAATGTTACTCCGATTAATGGTGGTATCGATTGGCTCGACTGAGAAGGAAGATTGAGAAAGAGACGGTGACAATTTGTTGAGTTCTGAAGGTGTTGAAACTTGACAGAGCTGGGTTAGATGGAGGCAATAGAAGATGTTCATGAGGTTGTATTCAGTGAGATGGGGTCTGTGAATGGAGAGATCGATGTTGCTGAGTGAAATTGGAGATGGGTCTGTGAAGAACTGCTGATGTGATGCTCGAGAGATAGAGACCTCAGAGATGAAGAGAGGATGAATCTGCACGCCATAGAACATGACGGATGCAACAGGTGATGGGTTAAAGCTCGAGTTAGGAAAGATGGAGTTAATGGGTGCGTGATGCACAAGGGTTGAAGTGAAAGCGCAAGCGGATACACCGAGCTTGTGCAATGCGTAAATGCAAGCAGAGAAGGAGTTCTTTGCCATTTGTTGATATCAATTGCGCAAAGAGATGAGGCGATGTGAAGCTCATTACAGGGAATAATGTTGAATGAGCTAAAGAAATAGATGTATGTGTTAGGACTCTTAACAGGAATGAAGGAAAGAATGGCCTGAACTCGGCCTGGGAAATGTCCTATAAACAAACGGAATGTTTGTCCGTTTTTCTCTCAGACGAGTCGACTCAGTGATTCCGATAACGATCCAGACGACTCAACACGGCCCAGTTAGACCAGTAAGCCGAATCAGAAGCTAACTCATCACCTGGCTTGACTTTCTTGACTAACTGTTGACTAACGGTTGACTCGTTTGACCGTTAGTCCTAACGGTGGACTGACGGAATATTCCGTCGAATATTCCACTGACGGAGAAAATTTTCAGGTGGCGGCGGTGACTTTTCCCGGCCGGATTCAGCCATAATACCAGCTTTTCCTACGAGCCAAAAATTCTAGAATTTTCTATGGACTTCTCTCATGGGTGTGAAGACTTGGACTGGGAATTGGATGGAGAATTGGGCTCAAACTTGGAAAGAGAAGATGGAAGAGTTGAGAAAGGCTTGGATTTGGAAATTGAATTGCTAAAGGAAAAGGATTCTATTCCTTGGAAGATTTGGAGAATATTGAAGCCTATAAATAGAGAAGTTTTCTACATCTTTTACACACCTCTCTACACACACAACACTTTTCTTTTCTTATTCTTTGTGTGAACTTTTAGCATGAGTAGATAATTTTCTTATTGATTGAGGATGAATTCCTAGTTCTTAATATATGTTTTGAGTTTTGTTTCAATTCTATCTTGAGGTTTTTCACATGATTATCGATTGTTTTTACTAATAGGAATGTTTATTCATTCATGGTTGTTTGATAGGTTATTTAGAGTGCACGCTAAATTGATTTGTTAATTCAACCTAAATCTAGTATAAGTTAGGGAATACGTAATCGTTCTCGACACTTTACACAAGTAGAAAACACGAGACCTTGCGGAGGGATTCCGTGGAGCAATTGTGTGTAGAAACAACGCTAGAAAGTGAACCAAGCGAACCGAGTTTAACTACTAGTTCTAAACCTAAATTCATAAATCTTAATGCATTCAGGGAATTGCATCTTATAAGCGAACCTCAAGGTGGTTCTTTTGAATAGAATCTGATAACTAAGCGGACCTGTTACTCAGTGAAATAAGGGATTTTGGGGCTAGCTAAGCGGACCTGCTATCCTACGGTTGGTGATAATTTGTGACTAATAACAAGTAGAAAAGAACATAACTTTAATCATTATTTTGCAACGAAGAAGGATTCCTTGATCTTGTCTCTCTTATTGATTTCGACTTTATCTTTTAATTGCTTTATTTATTTTCTTTTGCTTTATACATCCCCCCTTTTGTGACAATTTTTACAACTAGAATCTCTTGCTCCTCGTGGGAACGAACTTGACTACACTATATTACTTGTTAATTAGTGGGAAATATCTTGATTAATTTGTTGTTGTTACAACACGCATCACTTCTTCATTCATGTGGGTCTGAGTGGAAATGCCTGCTCCGGGGGTATTGAAGGCGTCTCTTGTTGGCTCCAAGGGTTGTCGTGAATCTTGTGGCAATCGTTCAGTTAAAGTCTTAAGGAAAGTGAGTACCTCTTTTTGAGTTGCGGCCATATCCGTTTGAGTCCTAGCAAGAATTTCCTGCTTCTCCATCAAGTCTGCAATGGTAATAGACGGTGGTCCTCTTGTGCCTCCGGCTCCTCGTCCTGATGAAGGAGTGAAAGTTGTTTCTCTGGTGACCACTGGAGGCGTTACACTTGAGGAGATGTCGGGATTTGCGGCTGCTCTGGCTCTGGTGATGGGAGGCGTTACTCCTACTGGAATATCTCCTACTCCGCTAGTGTTGGTGATAGAAGTAACGGCTCCGCGAGATGTATTGACCACGATAGCTCCACTGACAGGTACATTGACACCGGGAGTGTTATCTGTACTAACTCCATCAGGATTGATTGCTGATCCAGACCTGAGTTCCACCATCTTGAAAATGAATTGTTGGTTGAATTGGTTCTAAGACCTACCCTTTTTGAAATTGATGAAATTGAATCGGATTTCGAAGAAATTGACTTTACAACCGAGAGATTAACCTCCCACTGTGGTCGCCAATTGTTTATGGGTGAAAACTACTCCTGCAGAATTTGGTAATTTGGGGTGTGGATGAGGAATGAATCTAAACCTTAAACAAATGCACTCATGCGCGGTGAGTGCTTGTAGATTCGAGAGATCAATCTGTGCAAGTCCGGCCTAAACCAAGAAATGGCCGTTCAAGACTTGTTTCGGTCACAAAGTGAAGGAAATGGGGTTGATCTTAGGGAGGGAAGCGAAGAAGGTGTTGAGATTGTGAAGGTGTAGACTTGCTTATGACTTACAACAGGAAAGTGAACAAGCTTACGATTGGTGTAAGCAGGCTCTGGGTGTTTTCTTGTTGTTTTTCTCTCTGTTTTTGGAAATAGGGCGGAGAACCTATTTATACAAGTCATTGAGCCTTATTCACGTCTCTCGTGGGAAGTGGAGGAAGTGGAGTGATGGAGTAGTGGAGTTGTGCGTTGGTGATACACGACCAGCCTTGCCCACTTCTCATGTTCATCTCTAACCGTCCATGACTTCCTAACACGTTCTTGTGATGGTGCGTTGCACGCTGCATGATGTAAACCGCTGAGACCAATACCCCGGTATGTATCCCCCGATTTTGTGACATGATTGATAAACGGAATGTGTGGATCGTGGATCCACGAAAGGTAGCATGTAATTAGATTGAATAACTGCGTTATTCAAGAAGTTGATACTTGTGAAGTATCGTGTGTATTTTGTGCGATCTTCGCATCATCACCCAAAAGATGTGAGAGATGAGCAGAGAAAGGAAAACTGATGGTGGATGCCATTGGGAACATACCTCGCGAGGTGAATTAAGAGACAAGCAAATATTATGGTAACAAACAAGCAAAGGATATGAGGAGCAAAAGGCATAAGAAATGAATAAGCAACAAAAACAGGAGAAAAAATAGCGAGCTTGAAGTAATGATATGCGAGAATCTCGCAGAAGAGTAAAAATGAGAATTCGACTAAGAAAGAAAAGTGAAATACAACAAGTGAAAAAGAATATGGCAAAACAAATATCGTAAATAATGAAACATGAATGATTGAATGATTTAACAAATATAAATGCGCAAATGAATGGGACGAACCTTATGGCGTACACCCAGTTCGCGAATAACATTTCGTAAGAGGCAAATGTAAGACCTAAAGTGCGTCATATAAGGGGGTATCTCTCGCCGTGGTTCGTGGGGAAGGTTACACCGCCTCCCGAAGCCGAACCATGTAAATTTGGGGCCCATGAAAGCCTATCCTAAGAGGTACACTTGGATTCCCAACTATATATGTAGGTTATACTCCTGGTTGGGCGACCGAGGGTCTCTTCCTAGGAGCGTGTATGCACAAGGCGCCGAGGTAACCTGGGTTGAGCCGCAGTGCCCGGATGGATGAACCTACGGCCATTCTTGGCAAGTCTTGGCATGCGTTGCACTCGCCCGAAGAAAACTCCACTAGGGGTGCGTCTCGTAACCATAAAACCGCTATAGGTATAAGGGATAAGAGACTGAAAACAACGTTGTTGTTAAGACCGGATGGGAGGAGCTAGTCTTGTATGGCCGATGTTTCGCCTCCTTGAAGGGGCAACCGGGGAGATGATAAATGGGACACTCTCCATTAGGGGGGTGTCAAAACAGACGCAAAATGTCATGAGGCTTTGTTTTCGCAAGAAGACTTAGGCTTGTCATATTTGTGCAAATGATCCGCAGAGGCAATAATACTAACGCGAGGGTAAGGCGAGATCAATGGGTGACGGACGTCCCGCGATTTTCGCACGACGGCAATGTCATGGGGCTTTATGTTTAAGGATATTTAGGCCTGTCATATTGTCGCAATTAAAACATCTGCAGAGGCAAAAATACTTGGAAAATGATAAGACAAGATCAATGGGTCTTTACATGCAAGTGTAAAGACGCCTGCGATTTTGTCGCGATGAAAGGTGGGAGGGAGGACCTCTAATTAGGAGGTCTAACTCCTAAGACCACACAAAATGATAAGGCAAGGTCAATGGGCCTTTACATGAAAGTGTAGAGGCGGTGCGATCTTGTCGCAGCGAAAAGAGAATTCTCGATTCATAAAGATACCGCGATCTCGTCGCGGCTATACAATTAATAACCAACAAAATACTTGATGACAACTAAAATCTTCCATCTGAAGAAGAATACCATAGGCAAGTATGGGAATGGAAAAGATGAAATATTGCTATTCATCTTCACGATGAAAGAATTATACATCAATAATATCAAGGAAGAACTACCAAAAAGGGATTGAAGATTGAATTCAAAGGAGAAAAATCCAAGAAATATACAGAAATGTACGAGATATTACAAGCAAGAGAAAGAAAACTAAAAAAGTTATCTCTGTGGTGATTCTTCTTCCGATCCCGATTCTTGATCCCGATTATTCTCATCGCCGTAATTTTCTTCTTCTCGCTACTCTCGCATCGAAACGTCCCGAGGACAGCAGATTCTCAGAACCTTTTCAAGGAGCGGGGGGATATGAATGCAGAGGGATATTGCGGTCCTTACAAACATACTCCATACTGTAAAACGAACAAAAGATCATTGTTAAAATTCTCCACTCGTTAAAAATTGTTTCTTCAATTTTGAATATTTATTCTCAAGGAGGAGATTCTTTGCGAAATGTTCTTTTCGGTTTTGAGTTCTTCAATTCATTTGGAAAAAGTTGTTCTTCTCGATTCAAGCTCTCTAATTCTATCTTGGCAAATAAGTAATAAACAAGTTAATAATTTGCAAAAGCAATATTACGTATAAGAAGTAGTAAGGTGTAATAAATAACCTTCTCTATGACATCATATCTTTAATCAAGGAAGTATGCTCGGCGTAAAGACTAACATCAACACCTAGGTTATTTCCGCGTTATCTAAAACTTTCGCAGCCCGTGCGAATTCATCATCATTATTTATAACAAGGAGCTTAACGAATCCGATCTTCTCGCTCACTAAGCAAAGAGAGTTCGCAAGCAATTCATCTCGCTCAATTTGTAATTCAAGGAGAGATTTTTGAAAAGTCGCTAATGCGTGCACCATTGTTAGTAATGCGATCTTTATCATCTATATGGTCGCTAATTTTCTTCCTCAAAACTTTGATTTCTTTATTGGACTCAAGAAACATTCGTTTAAATTGGTTGGCAAGACTTAAACCATCTATGTTCGATTTCTAAAAGACGATATTTGTTTGAAGTTCATTTAATGAAAGGGAGTTAATTTTGTTTGATGAACTACTTAAAGAGTTGTTGAGGTGAGCGAGAAGAAGGTTATTATCCATAGGATCAGGAAATGTATGGAGAAGAATAGACCTGAGAGATTATATACATCTCTGCAAAGTAATAAGTCGGAAAGAATAGGCGACCATTAAAATAAAAATAATAAAAGGGTGTGGTAAAGACACCTTATCCTTTTGTAATGTTTAACTTTTTGGTAATGACGCCTCACCTTCTCGCTCAACCGACCAATTCAAGGTCCGAGGCAACTACAAAGGAAGATCTTCCAACCTAGGAAAGGAGATGTTAATACATATACAACAATATAAAGTCAATGGGGAGGTTATATAACCAAGATGGTGAAGTTGGACGGATGAGATGATCTTTGAGACACTAGTTAATGGTGGTCCCTCAGACTGAGAGAGCTCGAATCATGGTCATCCTCATGAAGGCTCGCAGTTTGAGTTAAGGCGAGAGGAAGATTGAATCTTGAAGTTTGGGTTTTAAAGACCTTCGCATACACATAAAGATGCGCTTTAAATAAGAAGAAAGGAAGTGGCATCACTCTTCATTTTTGTACTTGCTAGACCGAAAAGTCGAAACCAAGCATGGGATACAAAGACCCACCATTTCTCATCCGAGGAGAGGAATTATCACTGGTGCCAATCAATGTCTTGCATGAGTAATTTGTCTTCAGAGACATTACATGCGTGTAGATGGCATGATGGTGTAAAGAGACGAACTCAAAGCATCAAGGTAATTTGCCAAAATTTCATAAAATAAAGGTAACCCCATTACCTCACGATCATTAAAGTATGATCAGAATGGTTGACAGAGTAAAACCCTTCTCGGCCACTCACCGATTCATCAAAACACTTGCTAGAAAGGTGAAATCGAAAGTGGTCGCAGAGAAACTAAAGATCTATATATAGGAAAAAGATCCTCGAGAAAAACGAGGTCATTTAATGCGAAGAGACATGAACGGTCAAGAAAAAGTGGTTAGAAGAAACGTGTCAAGAGAAGGCATTAATAATCAAAAACTAGTGCCCAACATTGGGCCAGGAGAGATAAGAGCGATACTTCATATATACGTCACCCCCACTTCAAAGACTACTAGGCACACGTTCCAAGAAGACCAATCTTGGTCGGTCTTGGCCGATTGGCCTGGTGTGAAGGTGGTAGGCTGAGTGGTGTTCACGATAACTCATGAAATTAATATATTCTCAATTATGCATCTTTCAATGGAATATCCCATAAAAACGTGATCTCACGAGCCATCCGAGCCATCCAATCGTCCGGCGAAGTTGAGCGGTCGAGATCAGTTTGTGGTTTGGGAGGTGTGACCACGCTAGTTTGGGCGTGCGTTTGGGATTAGCCATGCATGATATGCCTTGGCTGATCGGGTGAGGGAATAGATGGGTCCACGGTGGTCATCTTTGGTATGACCGGGACTCGCTTAATCTAATCTTGGACCCTCCATTCGTGCCGAGAAGATGGACGCTCGTGATGCTCAAAACCCTAATTTCCGGGTTTCAAAGCCGTGCGTCACCCCTTGTTTGGGCGCACGAATTTGTTACGACCAAGCATGGTTGGTCTTGATCGGTTGGTCTTGGTCAAGTGTGTAGGCGGGCCCCTCGGTGATTGTGTTGACATGCTCTGGGCCCTTTGAGTCTACATCTACACCCTCCATCTATACCTTCGAAGATGGATGGTTGAGACATTTTGCGACACATGTAATATGTCGCAAACCCTAATTTAGGGTTTTCCGTCCATACCGCTTGGTATGAACGTTTTTTGGCAAGCTAGGCCAATGGCCGACCATGCGGGGTCGGCGGTGGGTATTCCATACCGCTTGGGGGTGATGGAATTGATCCGGGTCATCCAATCATGCTTGTGGAGTTGGATGATCAGTGATCATATCCGGATCGATACGGTCAATCCGGATGCTCAATCGGGCTAGTATAACACACCGAGAGGGGCTCAATCGAGCTAGTATAACACACCGAGAGTCACCTGCACGGGTATTTTGTACATGGTTTCATTATAATGCTTGGAGGTTCGTGTTGCTCGTAAGAGTAACACTCATTCGTCATGCCGCACCGATAATGAGTACCGGAAATACAAGGCTCGATTAGAAATTCACAGGATGGGATTGTTGCCACATGCTCCAACTCGGAGGAATTTCATGTATTCACGTAATGGGATTGTTGCCACATGCTCCATTCTTGGTGAATTAAGTGAGAGAGTATCCAACACTTATTGAAGGCCTTATCTTTTACAAGATGTCAGCGCATAATTTTCCGGCTTTTACAATATTAACCTTAAATGAAAATCCACCATCAACACCTGTCTATGATGAGTTTCAATAGTACTGAGGAGGACTTGACGTAGATTGATAATATCAATCTTAGCATCCAAACTGTTTTGGACAAGGAGATTAGTGACATCTTCCTTTTCCTTTTCTATATCTTCACAACCAGATTTGTTGAAGGTATCATCAAGATGAACTGTTTCCTTAGAAGTCATTCCACTCAAGGCTTTCAGAAGTTTCGCTTGAGATCTGGTTTGAGAATACATCCTTTAGCATAAGTTCTCAGACACGCTGAGTACATATACTTGAAATACATTTAACACATACCAAACATAGATATCAGCCTTAAATAAATAATTCTGACAAGATTTGAAAGGATTTTCGCATCTAATGTGTTACACATTCAAAACTTTCTTCGAAAAGAAATTATCATTCTAGATCAGTATCAAGAGATACTTTTAGCTATGAAACTTATCCTGTTTTACGCAAGTTGTTTGTAATATAACTTTTCTTCACATAGAGCTAGAAAATTGTATCTATATGAAGATTGTGTAAACTCTCTATCTTGAAGAAGAGATTATTGACAGGATACAGGTGGCCTAGATATGTGTGCTTCCTTACATCAGATGATTGGGCATTGTAAGGATGCACATTACAATGCGGTTAAGCACTGGGATTAGGATATTCCTCATCAATACCCCTTGAGGAGATATTTTCCCTTCTTGAACATCGTCATGTTCCTCCTCATGGGTTTTGAACCCATCCTCTTTGTTAGGAAAATTGCGAGATGCAATATCCTCGATTACATCTTGTGCCCAGGATGGTATGTTATTTGAACTTGAACCCGTGTGGTCTAGATCTGCCAGTTGACAGTTTGCTAATGTCTATTGTTCAAGACATTCTATACGTCCTCTTAAGGTATCTATTCCTTGTTGGAAATGTTTTTCTAAACATCTGTTTAGATATACATCTTGATATGTTACAGTAAGAAGTTTCTCAATAAGGACTTTATTCCTTATCTATGAATGTTCCAGCGATTGAGTAAGAATTTCACACTTTGTAGTCTGTTGATGAACTTCATTGCACAAGGCCAATTTTTGTTCCATATAATCTGCTAGATTATTTTGAAGACTGAGTGTTTCTCGCTCTCCTACACATATTCTTATATTTAGTTGAACAATAAGTTCTGTGACATCATCTAGACTGTCAACGGTCTTTCCCTTTTTTGAATATTTTCCAACATGTTTGAAAAATCTTTCCAACATCTTTCGAAATCCAGAACTTGGGCAGGCTAGTGAATCGAATCTCTTTTCAGACGATTGTTCACTAAGAATTGGAGTCGGATCCAAAAAATGTTTCGTGAGTTTCAGACTCATTCTTTTCTGATTAACAACCTGACTCGCAATCAAGTCATTAGTCATAGACTTTTTCTTTGATTTTCGAAAAGACTTTCGAGACCAATTTCCATTGACCTCTCTGAGATATTATTCTCATTATCTTGACATACGTTAACTGAGTTCTTCATAAGTTTAGCCTTGCTTTTCTTATTTTGACTCATATCTTATAGGTTGGATCGCACCAAACACAGATTGTTAGATTTTTTCGTGTTTGCCTGCTCTGATACCAATTTAAAGGCGTGTGTACCCGAATATACCACAAGCTAAAACTTTTCCTACCTATAAGTCCTTTCTTCGAAAATGATTGTCTATGGACTGAGTCGAGACAATGCAACTAATCGGTTCACACTTCGTGTGATCGTCTATGGATACGAGATTGAGACAATACAACAATGAAGTATGTTTACTTGATAAAAAGGTTCGGACTTAACCAAACACAATAGGATTGCTTATCAAGTAAATAAGAATTAACGTTTGTGTAATTTACTTTAATTATAATAAAATAATTATAATGCGAAAATATAAAGTAAATGACACAGCAAGATTTTGTTAACGAGGAAACCACAAATGCAGAAAAACCTCGGGACCTTGTCTAGAATTGAATACTCTCAGGATTAAGATGTTACACAAGATCGTCTTTAGCACTAACAACAGTCTAAAGATCCCCGTCGAAACTTCGATCTAGTTTGAGTAAATCTTATATCAGAAGAGAAGATTCTCAAGCATAAGAAAACTAGGTGCAATCAAAGTTCAACCACCGTTAATCAATCAAATCAATCGAAAACACAAGATAAACCGCAATTATCTAGTTTCCCACCAACGGTACTAATAGAGCTTCTCAATCCCAAAGAAGACATTAAACTGAGCGGCCGTAAGAGATTTCGCCTAATTAGGTTACTCTCCTCTCCGAATAGGCGGCTACACCAGTAACAACACAACCGAGGAAGTTTGCTGTCACGAAAGATTAGTTTGATAGAAATGAAAACTTCAAGTATTTATAGACAAGGAAGTTTGGACACCAAGGAATTTCCAAAACCGAAAATATTCTCAAAGATATTCAATATATTCCAAATTCGGTTTCCATAATTCCTGGAAATGCTCTGTCCAAAATATTGACCGAAAATCTCTTTGGAAAATCTTTAACTAGTAAATGCACATTACTAATTCTCATTTTCCTAAAATAAAATTAAGACCTTAATTAAAGATTCTTAGCTTATTTATGTTTCGATCCTGGGATTTTCTTCTTATATCTATTAAGGAATAATTTTGAACAATAAAAGATAAACATTAATGTACGTGTTCAAAGTATGCCGATATCCTTACTTTGTAAGTCCTCTTTCATACTTACAACCTTGAAACGGATTTGCCACACTTCCAAACAAGTTTAGAATTGGTTCATCTGACTTTCAAGAACTATGTGATTGATCAAGAAACACTCAATCACAAATCATGGGTTTAACGGTTCTACCAAAACAAGTTTCGGTTCTACCTCTATGTGATTAATGTGCATAGTGACACTAGCTTTCCAAAATTCGGTTGACTAGGTACTAGGATCGGTTCCCCACATATATATATATATATATGGTATCTAACTTATATGTGTTGCACATGTCCATAGGATCGGTTCCCCTTTGCCTAAAAACGTGTTGCACATGTCCATAGGATCGTTTCCCCTTTCTGCTACAAACTTGATGCACCTCATACAAGGATCGATTCCCCTTTGTGACGTGTTGCACCTCTTACTAGGATCGGTTCCCCTTTGCCCAGATTCGTCATACACAAATCACAAACTCGATCATACCATCTCAGATGATTACTTAAGATCGGTTTCACTAATAAAAGTCATACCAATACATAAGTCGGGACTTTGTGAATAGTTTTACCAAGAACACAAACAAGTCATGAGTGGTTATACTAAATCACACATATTGGTCGTTCACAAGATATGAAATGAATAACAATACCAATAACGCCTGGCGATTTCCTTTTCGATTCATAAACAAGTTTCTGAACTTACTTCCTTAAAACACATCTAAAATATTGTTTCCTAGGATAAAATCCTCACCTCATACCCATACATAATCACAATAGCATTTAAACGATTATGTCGATGTCTTATCTACAAAGTTTAATGGTTAAGCAATAAACCTCGTATTGTGTTCCTTAATACTATGTCTGTCTAGAGTGTTCATGCTTCACAGTTTTGTTTTCAATATGCACGCTTTGAAAGATACGTTAGGGAATGAAACAGTTCAAGTCAAATATCACTAACCTCAAGTGGAAGGATGATGTTGTCGTTGTATCTTCTTACTTCTTCACTTCTTCAAGTCTTCGCAATACTTATAATGTCTCATATCCTAATACTTTTAAGCTAACCAATACGAAGTTGACTCTAGTACATAATCAAGCGACTCTTAAATGAGTTTTGGTTCATTAAAATATGACAACCAAACTTGACATACCAACGCTTGGTGGGTTCAACCGAGCTATGCTCTAATATTATATCTCTCTGCAGTGCAACAATGACTTCATTAATAGGTAGAAACACCCTAGTAGATGATGGTTGTATCCTTACTTTTAAGCTAGGTTTTGAGATGGTGACTTTTCACAACTAATAGAATCTTGGTCTAAATTTTGGAACCATTGACCCCTCCTTCCTTAGATTAGATGGACTTCGTATTCTCTACACATGTTTATACCCTCTAAATTGAAAATATATGTGATATATATTCTAATTTTATCTCAGTGAAAATATACCCAAAATATCTGATTTTGGTATGTTAAAAGTCGAATGCGTGGCGTCCATTCATTGGCAGGTGTAGAGGATTTTTGGTGTAGACGATCTGGAGCCATGTTTGTGAATGATGATGCATGGAGCCAGTGACGATAGTGATGCTGATGGAAAGTGCGGTGTTAGTATGTAGTTCTAGTGGTGGTAGTGCAGTTGGTCAGTGTGGTAGTGGGAAATGCTTATTTTATATCGTTAGGACAGAAGCAACATTATTATAGAAGTTGTGGTTGATTTTTTTAATGTGAAAATTAAGCTAGTTATAATATAAAAGAAAAATAACCCGAGAAAAATCCAACGATGATAGGGTGATGGATCTACAATTGGAATAGTAAAGATTTTTAGTTTGTCCTACTACATATATCACTCGGTGGTTTCTTCGGGACAAATATTTCAGTCAACCTAACAATTCTCTAAATGAAAACATAAAATTTAAAAAACATGGAAAAAATTGTCAGTTTATATAGAGCCAACAAAAATATAATAAGGATTAAAATTGACATATTTTTTTTACTTATTATAGAGACTGTGCCGTTACGACACAGGTGAAGTCTAGTACTAAATACTCCCTTCGTTCCGTTTTACTTGATGTTTTAGAGTTTTCCATGCAAATTAAGAAACAACATAGAGAGTAAATTTTTTCGAATCCTAACCATATTAACAGCTTTTTAAAAATTTAAAGCACCAAGTTTTTAGTTTCTATATATAATTAGTGTTAATTACGAATCCCGTTGTAATTTACTTGGGATAAACCAAAGACTTAACCAAAATAGATTATATATCCTCCAGGAGTAATTATCTATCTATTGATTACAATGAGAATTAATGGTATGGTCTGATTCCAAAGCAATGAAAAATCAGTGAGAATACGGGGGAAATACTTGAAATCTCATCTATTTTGGAACACAAAATAAACCCTAGAACATCAAGTAAAAAGGAACGCAGGGAGTATAAATAATTTACGAAAAACTCGGAGATGATTGGTCTTTTAGGGACAAATGTATAAACATGATGTAGTGTCACACGGTCATCTGCGACTTCATTTTCCTTAGGGTCATGACCAGCAATACTCATGTGGTTCAGAGTTACAACTTCAACCACAAGTTTTCAGCCTTGTAAAGTTGCATCAAAGTATTTGTTAAAGCATTGCTCGGTTGAACCCACCAAGCGTTGGTATGTCAAGTTTGGTTGTCATATTTTAGTGAATCAAAACTCATGTTAAGAGTCGCTTGATTATGTACTAGAGTCAACTTCATATAGGTTAGCTTGAAAGCATTAGGATATGAGACTTTACAAGTATTGCGAAGACTTGAAGATGTGAAGAAGCAAGGAGCTACAATGACAACAATCATCCTTTCACTTGAGGTTAGTGATATTTGACTTGAAATGTTCATTGCCTAACACATCTTTCAAGTCGTGCATATTGAAAACAAAACTGTGAAGCATATTTGAACTCTAGATAGACATAGTATTAAGGAATACAATACGAGGTTTATTGCTTAACCATTAAACTTTGTAGATAAGACATCGTCATAATCATTTGAATGTTGTTGTGATTATGTATAGGTATGAGGTGAGGATTTCATCCTAGGGAACAATGTTTTACATGTGTTCTAAGGAAGTAAGTTCATAAACTTGTTTGTGAATCGAAAAGGAAATCGTCAGGCGTTATTGGTTTTGTTATTCATTGCATATCTTATGAACAACCAATATGTGTGATTGAGTATAACCGTTCACGACTTGTTATGTTCTTGGTAGAACTATTCTCAAAGGCTTGACTTATGTATTGGTATGAGTTTTATTAGTGAAACCGATCTTAAGTAATCACCTGAGATGGTATGAACGGGTTTGTGATTTTTGTCTGACCAAATATGGGAAAGGGGAACCGATCCTAGTAAGAGGTGTAGTACATCACAAAAGGGAACCGATCCTTGTATGAGGTGCAGCAAGGTTTATAGCAGAAAGGGGAACCGATCCTATGGACATGTGCAACACGTTTTTAGGCAAAAGGGAACCGATCCTATGGACATGTGCAACACATATAAGTTAGATACCATATATATGTGGGGAACCGATCCTAGTACCTAGTCAACCGAATTTTGGAAAGCTATTGTGACTATGCACAGTACTCACATGGAAGGTAGAACCGAAACTTGTTTTGGTAAAACTGTTAAACCCATGATTGTGATTGAATGTTATTTGATCAATCGCATAGTTCTTGAAATTCAGATGAATCAATTCTAAACTTGTTTGGAAGTGTGGCAAATCGGTTTCAAGGTTGTAAGTGTGAAAGAGAACTTACAAAGTTAAGATGTCGACATACTTTGAACACGTGTTGTGAATGTTTATTTCTTTAATTGTTCAAAGTTATTCCTTAATAGCTAAGGGATGAGAATCCCAGGATCGAAACATAAATAAGTTAAAAATCTTTTAATTTCGATCATTATTTTTGGACAGAGCATTTCCAGGAATTATGGAAACCGAATTTGTGCTTTAATGAATATCTTGAGAATATTTTTGGTTTTGGAAATTCCTTGGTTTCCAAACTTCCTTGTCTATAAATACTTAAATTTTTCCTTTCTTGCAAACTAATCCTTCGTAACAACAGACTTCCTCTTTGTTGTCGTTACTGGTGTAGCCGCCTATTCGGAGAGGAGAGTAACCTAATTAGGCGAAATCTCTTACGACCGCTCAGTTTAAAGTCTTCTTTGGGATTGAGAAGCTTTAGCGTGTACCGTTGGTGGGAAACTATATAATTGTGGTTTATCTTTTGTTTTCATTGATTTGATTGACTAACGGTGGTTGAACTTTGATTGCACCTAGTTTGTTTATGCTTGAGAATCTTCTCTTCTGATATAAGATTCACTCAAACTAGTTCAGAGTTTCGACATGGATCTTTAGACTGTTGTTAGTTCTAAAGACGGTCTTGTGATAATCCATTGTACTCCGTTCTGTGCGTGATTGATCACAAGAGATTCAAGTGATTGTGTGCAAGTATTTATTGAAGATCTAAGAATATTTGAAGACGAAGAAGATATTGAAGATTTCTGATTTGTGGATTCATAATCTTTGGTGTGCACAATACTTGTTTCGGTAAAAGAGGATCCAATTAATAATCGGTTTATCTTTGTGATATATTAGATTGATTAATTGAGTAGATCAGCATCAACACAATTTCTTGGATTAATAGTGTTGTTGGCTTAATCTTAAACGATTACTTCTATAATTGAATATAAGATAGATCTAAGAACCCGACGAAGGAGTTTATGTTAAGATAAACGGAAGAGCCTTCGTCCGACTCATATCACTTGGTTGAATAGAGTTGATACCAAACAGATTTGTTATTCCTTTACTGTTTGGAATACGAACCAAAGGAATTGTTCCAAGTACGTGACTAAGGTCGGAGGCGTGGGGATACAGACGGAACTAGGTGAACTATAGGTTTAGTTGCTTGGTCTCAACTATACGAAGTTAGGTGTAATTTTGTGTAGCGGCTTAATCCCGAGAGTATTCAATTCTGGATAAGATCCCGGGGTTTTTCTGCATTTGCGGTTTCCTCGTTAACAAAATCTTGTTGTGTCAGTTACTTTATATTTCCGCATTATAATTGTTTTATTATAATTAAAGTAAATTACACAAACGTTAATTCCTATTTACTTGATAAGTGAATCCTATTGTGTTTGGTTAAGTCCGAACCTTTTTATCAAGTAACATACTTCGTTGTTGTATTGTGTCCATCTCGTATACATAGACGATCACACGAAGTGTGAACCGATTAGTTGTATTGTCTCGACTCAATCTATAAACAATCACTTTCGGAGAAAGGACTTAGAGGTAGGAAAAGTTTTAGCTTGAGGTATATTTGGGTACCCTCGCCTTTTCAGTATTCGCATGTATGCCTTCATTTTTAAAGCATTTCACAATTGATGTCTTTTTTTTTGTCTATTATTGCAACCCGTAATGCATAAGAGACTTGCCATGTCGTATCAAACCAATTGACAAACTCACAAGATCAACAACATTATGAACATAAAGACATAATGCAACATTCAGTCTCATTTTATTGCATCAAAGGAAGATTACGAAACTCGTTCATTGCATGGACTAAATATGCCACCATTCTCTTAGTGATGCCTTCTTCACTCAAACAGGAGACTCCATTTCTGCTAACTCTCCCTCTCTTCTTTTACTGATTGAAAATCCCTCTAACACTATATATACAATAGTTATATGATCAAACATGCATAACTGATGCACAAGCCTTGGACAACCAAGAGCCCAAGAAGTAGTTTCCCTGACCGATTTAAGAGATGCATAACTGACTATCCTTATTTTCTTGCAGTTATAAATCACTTTATAACTGTCCCAACTCATCCCAATATTCAGCTACATGTGTAAAGTCTTCAAATATGTGTAACTGCACCATAATCGCCACTTGAGTGCATTCTTGCACCATCTTTTGATGCTAATGACCAGAC
>JAJJWW010016638.1:67345-82667 GCA_023531295.1 Papaver armeniacum
GGTGTACGAACCCGGCGAGGACGAACCCTATATCTCTTTGAGTTTTCTCCCATATCTTCAAACGATTCAAATGTTTTTGCGTGAACAATTGCTTCGACATCTTTGAAGAAATAATCGGATGCTTCGTTGGAAATCATCTTCAAAATTGTTGTTTTTGGGTCATACCTATATAGCACAGAATCAACATACAAGAATATGATTTCTCCTTCTTTGTAAGTAAAATAGGGTGCAACATTCTTCTACGAGTACCTACTACGGCTTCGTAATTTATATCAAACTTCATACGCCATATCTCCTTCGAGTCTCTACTTTTCAACGACCAGATCTCCACCCGTACCTTATAATCCATATAAAGACATAAATGCCTTCCAAGTGCTACAAGTCCACATCTATCTTTGACCTTACGGTTTTGCGGACAAGGAGAGATAGATGAAGCAACCGAAACTTTTCATCACCCAAGTCGAAGGCCACAACTTCGTTGTTCATTGAAATCCAATAAATAGCATCATTTGCGTAGGTGCATGTTCCGCTCCTCGTCAAATTCATTGATAGATGGGACCATGGTGTACGAAACGACGAAGTTCTCATCCCGATAATTTCACTGGAGTTTGTAAACTCGCCCAGTATCTTAAGTCCGCGAACCTAGTCTGCGAACTTGAGAAGGTTATATATCTAGAGATGATTTCGAACTTAATCTTAAAAGACTAAGGAATGATATTTTCAAATCGTGGCTATAAAAGTTCATGAACCGATTCATGTGAATCAAATCATCTTTGCTTCAATTATGTATTGTGTAGTTACATAAGATTTCCTTGCAATTGAACAACTCTCTAACTATTTCATTTGAGTCACTTGAACTAGTTATGGTGAAGAAGAACATGGTTGATATGAAATGCTCATATGGCTAACCTTTTGGTTGACTATTGTTGAACCAACAATGTACATGTTTGGGTGCGGTTAACAAACCTAGAAGCGTGCATTTCATATGTGTATAACAAGCTAAGTTTTCGATCTAACGGTTGAGAAATATTAGCTTGAATCTAAATCAGGTTTTCATCTAACGGTGGATATTGATTGCTTTGTTACCAAGGCAAAACCCTAATTTGAAAGACTATATAAGGGGACATCTAGCAACTCTGCAAAACTAATCCCCACACCTTACGTGTGATACTAGTTTGCGTGCTCGAGTCGGTTCTCCTTTAACCTTTGGTTTTCTTCTTTTAAAACCAGGTTAAACGACTTAAAGACTTCATTGGGATTATGAAGCCAGACTGATACTACTTTTATCGTAGTTGTGTGATCTGATCTTGTATCTTCTATCGTACAAGTACAATCATATTGATTGGCTTGAGATCGTTATCTCCGATAGGCAAGATATAAAAAGTAATCACAAACACCTTCGTCCCATTGTTTGTGATTCCGTAACATCTTGTTCCGCTACCATACGAGTCTGTTCTTCGGGAATATAAGACCGGATTATCAATTGATTCCTGTTCACCTTGATTATTATCAAAAGACGGAACAAAACCTTTTAGGGTTTATCTGTGGGAGACAGATTGATCCTTCGATAGACTTGTCTGTGTGAGACAGATTTGTTTATCATCAAGTCTTCGACTTTGGGTCGTAGCAACTCTTAGTTGTGGGTGAGATCAGCTAAGGGAATCAAGTGCGCAGTATCCTGTTGGGATCAGAGGCATAGGGAGTACAACTGTAACTTGGATCAGTGGGAGACTGATTGGGGTTCAACTGTAGTCCAGTCCGAAGTTAGCTTGGAGTAGGCTAGTTTCTGTAGCGGCTTAATACAACGTGTATTCAATCTGGACTAGGTCCTGGGATTTTTCGGCATTTGCGGTTTTTCGTTAACAAAATCTCGATGTCCCGTGTTATTTCCGCCCCGCATTATATTGTTTTATCTTTATAATTGAAATAGTACAGTTGTGCGTTTAGATCATCAATTAGATTAATCCAACCTTGGTTGTTGATTATCATTGATTAACTTGGATATTGGTCTTTGGTACCGTCCAAGTTATTCCTTGTGTTTGATTAAAGACTCGTTGATTTCTATTAGCTTGAGTAAATCAAAACAAGAGAGAGATATTAACTCCTTGAGATACTTTTGCCTAGATTGAGTCGGATTGTCTAGTTGATTCTCTAGAAAGTGTTTCGGAGTTAGTCCATACAGATTGCTAAGCGAAATATTGGGTGGTGTTGTTAGACCCCCGCTTTTTTAGTTATTGCAGTCTTTGTTCCGAAAGTCAAATTGAAGATGAAAATCACTTATTTCCGGATTGTGAATTTGCTAAATATGCCTGGTTTTCTCAAAACCATAATATTAAAGACCGGTTGCAAGCTTGTATGAATGATAATTTCTTTTACGAGTATCATTAAGATCATGAAAAATAACTTTAAAAAAAAATAATAAATGAAAATAAAAGAATATATTTCCAACAGAATTAAATAAGACAGTAACTGTGTTGATCCTTTATTTTATTTTTTTTGAAGCTGAAAAAATAAATAAAATAAACTAGCCACATGCTAGGAACTGAACAATGAAACATTATTCTTGATCGTTCGAGGAAAGCTCTTGCGAGACCATCAAATAAACTGGACTAGGGGACTATTAATCCAGATCCCAACATATTAGCAACAGACAAAAGCGATAAGCTAGCTTATATACGTTGTAGCTTATCAATATGCACGATGAAAGATTGATGTATTTTTTTTTTTTTTTAATACGAAAATGAATTTTATTTCTCAAAACTTAAGCATTCATAGTAGTTCGATCAGCTAGTATAGCTTGATCACCCAACCAGTAGAACAACTAAATTATCCACTCCTCACTAATCTCTAAAGTAACGGCCGTGTGTAAGCTAAAGAGTTTGCTACGTAATTAGCATCTCTAGGTTCAAATGTGCATTTCCAGTACTTGTGAACACGGAAATCAGGTATGGTCCACGTGATCACAAACAATCTTAACATGAATTTGAATATATGCATTAAAGTGCGAATAAAGAACAGTATGCATAGGTAGATGATGATTCATGGATTCCAAACCCCGCGAGTTTGTCATGATCTCGTCATCATCCCCAAAATGATAGATCTGAGACATGAACGCATAAATGAAACTATGCGAATACTAAAGGTAGAGGAGATGATGGTTTACATGATTCGGCACTAAGGCCTACGTCCACAGATCCGGAGATATTCACTATAAAGTAAACGGTTACACAAGTAAGGGAGACGATGAATTACGTGGTTTAGGGAGAGATTCTCCCTAAACACATACTTACTTCTCTCTATTCTCTCTCCTATTCCTTAGTTCTACTCTCGACCCCCCTTTCTGAGGAAGGGGTATTCATATATATAACTAAATCAAGTGGGTCCACTGACAAGGACCTGTGGGGACCTTATCTTCTTGTGCTCTGTGCACGGTCCGCGGACTTCCTTGTGACTCCGCGGCTTCTATAATACCCACGCTCGTTACGCTGACCTATCCTTGCTTCCTTCGTGGGTCGTCTGACACGTGCCCTCTGAGCAGGTTGTGCTCTGTGCACGGTCCGCGGACTTCCTTGTGACTCCGCGGCTTCTATAATACCCACGCTCGTTACGCTGACCTATCCTCGCTTCCTTCGTGGGCCGTCCCGACACGTGCCCTCCCGAGCGACATTAAATACGAGTGGTTGGGGCTATCCAATCCAGTGCCGGCGGTGTCGGTCCTCCCCGTCACGTTCCGTGTCGGGGCTTGGACTATCCCCAATCGTTGATTACATCTTACCTCGTGATGGGGTAGAGTAACTCATTGGTGCTGTGTGGGATCATCTATTTTGGATGCTCCCTCATATTTGACTGTTGGTCTTGACAGATGGCACGTTGTCTAAATGCCATGGATGCCCCTATGTGTCATCCCTCTTTGACACATGGCCTCCACGTGGGCTCTGCTAGTACACGTGGCGATGGAGATAAATAAGTGTACTTACAATTTGCCCTCTTCTTGATTGGGCGTTTAGCTTTTGTTGGGAGAAGAATCGTGTGGTACGTTTTTATCTCCCTCCTCATAACTTATCCTAAAAAGGTGCTACCCGCATTTATTGTGCACGTTTCCCATGTCCCGGCCATAACGCCCTTTGGGTAGTGGACGGTTTCTCTTGGTCTTATAAAAAGAGAAGAATGAGAGAATGTGAATTTAATTCACATTCTCTCGTTTTATTCTCTCGTTCTTTTGTCTTCTTCATCTTCTTAACTCCTCTCGACACCATTGTTGTCAGCCATTGTTGTCGCTACCGTGGTCATTCTTTTTCCGCCACCTTCGTTGCTGCTGTTGCTTTACTCTTTGAGGTTCAGGTATGATTTTTTATTCCGTTTAATCACCATGCCTAACCCTGTTGAGTTCTTGATTTTTTGGTGATGCGTTGATGATGAATGTATATCCTGGGATTTGAGGGTTGACGCCATTGAGTCGTATGTTTCATTGGTCATGTTTTAATTTTATCTTTCTTCTTTTGAGTTGGAATAATAGCTCTGAGAGTTTAAGTAGTTGTAGCCGAAATCTAGGGTTTTCTTCACGTTTGCTGTTGTTCTTGAGATTTTCTCGCTTTTCGATCTTCCTTGCCTCTGACTTGCACTTTTATTCGTGTTTGTGCTTGCAGACATGTCCGACCATCCGCGGGTCCCTTACCAAACTCCTCCGTCGAGTCCTCACAGGTCTCCTCGGAGTGATTCCAATACTAAGGGTGGAGTCCCGCCTTCGCTTACCCTGGGATAATCCTGGATGGACGAACATCCTCGTCCCTTGGTCAGAGATCTTCGCTTAAAAGGGGTGATCCATCGCAGGGATCTAAACATGTCGTGAATCGCCCTATAGGTGAGTCTCCTGAGCAACAGAATCCGCGCACTGAGCCTTTAAATGTGCAGCCTCTCCGTTCCTAGCCTCCACCGCGGACTAATCCACCCCGTGTCTAGTTCGAGCAAGTCAACTAAGATTCCGTCAAGAAGAGAAAGGCCGTGGAGATAGAGTCTTCGGGAGACATAGTTCTTCCTAAGAAGAAGGATGCGGGTTCTGCGGAAGATACTACGGGAGAAGCTTTCGAGGACGACTCTGCTGTTACTTTCCGTCCTTTATCTTTGGGTAATAAGAAGTTTACCTTCCGACACATTGATCTTGAGGCCTTCAAGTTGAAGCATGGTCTTCAAAGACTTCCAAGTTCGTTTTTATGCCTCTGATAAAGATATAACTTATGAGATGGTTACCAATTACAAGTATGATGCCTTTCATTTGCTGACGACCGTGGGTGCTTTCGAGGCTGGTTTGATGTTACCCTTGTATAAAGCCGGTGATGATTTCTACTACCGGGTCTTGTCTAGCCGCGATACGCCAAGAAAAGTCATAATCGCGGGGTGCAACGCTTGACAGAAATTATCTTCGCCATCTTCGTGAATGCTATCTTCGTAGCAAGGGGAAAACGATGATGACTTGCTATGCCCCTAAATTAGAAAAGGAGAAAGGGTGGTATACTCTCGAGAATTTCAACAAATCCTTTGGAGATTATGTTAACAGGAATACTCGTAAACCGTGGTCCGTGAGTCTCATGGAACATTGCTTCGCTAAGGGGAAGTTCGACTTTTGAGTGAGGTAAGTGATTCCAAGATGGCGAGGGTTCCCGGTGCCGAAGGTCTTCCTATTCCGCCGATGAGAGGATTAAGTGTGACCATGACTATGAATGGTCCGCCACTGTTCTTGAAGTCGTTGGTCCGTGGCCTATGGTTGGGTCCCCGGACCCCATGGTTGGTGACCCTCTCGCCGACAGCCCTCATCGCGAAGCTTCTCCCGCCGTTATGCCCATTACGCCCTTGCAGATGAGTTTTGTAGGCATGGATTTTGCTTATAATCGCGATGTTGACGACGCGGAAGACGAAGATATTCCCGATGCTAACCTTCTTTCGCGAATACCGATGTTGCTAAGGTGTGTTGTTTGTTTTCTATGTATATATGCCCCTTCGTTTTCTTGAATAATATTGATTATGCTAAGGAAAGGAGATGCCGGTGGCTCTTTTATCATTGTGTGTGGTAGGTGCGTAGAGACAAGTGAGTTTTCACTTTTCAGTTAACTCAATTGGGCCCTGGTCCTTAACTAGTTCAAGTGAGTTTTCACTTTTCAGTTAACTCAATTGGGATTTGATTTTTGAGGCAAAATCGATGGTTTTAAACTGGTCATTAGTTGTGGGCTCTCGATTACATATTAACTAGTATATGCTAACACAGTTCTAGATTGGGATATTTTTGTAAATTTTTCTTTGCTTTTCTACTACTCGTAGATCTTGTATATCTTCTCTTATTATCCAAAAAAGAAAACTTAACCATGTTTTAAATAAATATACCAACAAATAAATAAAATAGTGGTCTTACATCACAAATTTAAATAGGAAGATCATGAGAGGGATTATCATATTCAGGGTGACCCGAGTCAGTAACGTGTCGTATCAATCTCCTCACTCAGAGCAACTCGGTCTAAGTCATCAATAATACCATCCCATGGACCATGGTGTACGAACCCGGCGAGGACGAACCCTATATCTCTTTGAGTTTTCTCCCATATCTTCAAACGATTCAAATGTTTTTGCGTGAACAATTGCTTCGACATCTTTGAAGAAATAATCGGATGCTTCGTTGGAAATCATCTTCAAAATTGTTGTTTTTGGGTCATACCTATATAGCACAGAATCAACATACAAGAATATGATTTCTCCCTTCTTTGTAAGTAAAATAGGCTGCAACATTCTTCTACGAGTACCTACTACGGCTTCGTAATTTATATCAAACTTCATACGCCATATCTCCTTCGAGTCTCTACTTTTCAACGACCAGATCTCCACCCGTACCTTATAATCCATATAAAGACATAAATGCCTTCCAAGTGCAACAAGTCCACATCTGTCTTTGACCTTACGGTTTTGCAGACAAGGAGAGATAGATGAAGCAACCGAAACTTTTCATCAGCCAAGTCGAAGGCCACAACTTCGTTGTTCATTGAAATCCAATAAATAGCATCATTTGCGTAGGTGCATGTTCCGCTCCTCGTCAAATTCAGTTGACGGGGACCATGGTGTACGAAACGACGAAGTTCTCATCCCGATAATTTCTGCTGGAGTTTGTAAACTTTGCCCGGTATCTTGAGTCTGACTGTCTAGTTGATTCTCTAGAAAGTGTTTCGGAGTTAGTCCATACAGATTGCTAAGCGAAATATTGGGTGGTATTGTTAGACCCCCGCTTTTTCAGTTGTTGCAGTCTTTGTTCCGAAAGTCAAATTGAAGATGAAAATCACTTATTTCCGGATTGTGAATTTGCTAAATATGTCTGGTTTTCTCAAAACCATAATATTAAAGACTGGTTTCAAGCTTGTATGAATGATAATTTCTTTTACGAGTATCATTAAGATCATGAAAAATAACTTTAACAAAAAATAATAAATGAAAATAAAAGAATATATTTCCAACAGAATTAAATAAGAACGCGCAATTGGGGGATATGAAAACTAATTGGGGGATATGACTAAATGACAAAATAGGGATCCAAATATCCTAGCTGGGTTACCCCTTATCTAATTAAATTTTTAATTCCTAATTTAACCCTCACTAATCAGGATTAGTTACTAATTATGATTAGTAAAATATTAATGATTTGGGGGATATAATTTGTGTATTTATGTTTATTTGAATTTGTTTGTGTTAGTTTAGAGGGAAAAAAATTTTGAGTAGAATTTTTTTTTTTGAAAATGGAAGATGATTGTGATGAGAGACTTAAATTTCTTTGAATCTTTAGCTCAATTACAACAACAATCATATCTTCAATCTTCGATTAATGATAACAACTCACAATTGAGAGGAATTTTTTTTTTTGAAAATGGAAGATGATTGTGATGAGAGAATTACCGCTAATAAGAGGTTGAAAAATTGATTTTTCTTCTTTGAATCCACCATTGTTGCAGCTGAAAAAGCTTGGTGCCGGCATGGTATATTCAACCAAAAACCCATGCGGGCAATTGTTGGAAATATTCATAAATTGTTTGCCACTATCCGGGGCATGGTATTCAACCAAAAACCCATGCGGCATGGTATTCAACCAAAAACAGGTACCGGCATGGTAATCATGGATTCGAGCAAAGACATGTTCCTAAAGATAGTATTTTGCTTAAATTTCCATGCCGGAACAGGATGAAAAGTATCCGTAACGTTGATTTTTTTTTCACTTGACTACCGGCATTGATAGGAAATTCTCGAGCATGCGGTATCATGTTCCGCATATAGTCTTCATCAATTAAGCATGGTCTTCATCTCTTCCTTTTTGAATTTTTTCTGGCATTAATCGGGTCCTTTGCCGGCATGGTTAGTTGATATGAAGACCATGCCGGTATTGTTTTCCGGCATACCATGTTGCTTTATTTTCTATGCCTAAGTGGACTGATTAATACCGGAAAAATTCAATTCGGAAGTGATGAAGACCATGCTAGGAATTGATGAAGACCATATGTCGGAACATGATACGGCATGGTCTTCATCAATTCGGCATGGTCATCATCACTTTCAACATGATCTTCATCACTTCCGAATAAAAAAAAATTGGTTTCCAAAGTGAGGAGAAGAGAATTTGATATAGAGTGGGGAGAGTTTAGAATTTGAAAGGGAATGGGAAATATTTGGGTTTCAAAGCTCCACCCCTAAATAAGATTAATAAGAAGTGGAGATGGAAATGGGGGATATGATTTTGTTTTTTGATTTTAAGTTTTTGATTTTTATTTTGTGGGAAGGGTAATTTAGTATTTTCGCCCCCAAAAGTCACCCCTTAGCACACACCATGGGTTGGGGGAAGTAATTCATATCCCCCAATTAGATTATATATCCCCAATTGCGCGTTCTTAAATAAGACAGTAACTGTGTTGATCCTTTATTTATTTTTTTGAAGCTGAAAAAATAAATAAAATAAACTAGCCACATGCTAGGAACTGAACAACAGAAACATTATTCTTGATCGTTCGAGGGAAAGCTCTCCCTGCGAGACCATCAAATAAACTGGACTAGGGGGACTATTAATCCAGATCCCAACATATTAGCAGCTGCACAAAAGCGATAAGCTAGCTTATATACGTTGTAGCTTATCAATATGCACGATGGAAGATTGATGTATTCTTTTTTTTTTTTAATACGAAAATGAATTTTATTTCTCAAAACTTAAGCATTCATAGTAGTTCGATCAGCTAGTATAGCTTGATCAGTCCAACCAGGTAGAACAACTAAATTATCCCACTCCTCACTAATCTCTAAAGTAACAGCGTGTTAAGCTAAAGAGTTTGCTACAGAATTAGCATCTCTAGGTTCAAATGTGCATTTCCAGTACTCAAAGTAATTATTTAAGAGATTCAAAGTGTCTTCAATCCAGCTACTTGTAGTCCATTTCACTGACGCCTTACTCCCATTCAAAGCTCTAACCACATTTTGACAATCTCCTTATAAGTGCAACTTCTTGATCCCCTTTTCCATGGCCCATCTAACCCCTTCAAACGCAGCTTGATCTTCAACAAATTCAAGGTCTATGGCCTTTGTTGGACAGCATCTAACTCCATGTTGCATCCCTGCACCGTCACGAATAATTAGTCCCAGTCCTGTTTTTTTGGATAATTCTATAAAAGATGCATCAAAGTTGAGCTTTAAAAATTGAGTTTCTGGGGGTTTCCAAGTTACAGCCACCATTGAATTGGAAATAGAAGGAGTTACCCTTCTATTTTGCAGAGATACAACCCAATCATCATACCATCTGTTGATTCTATTGACCACACTATTCACGTTCACCTGCAGATTATCAAAAACTAAGGAACACCTTGCTTTCCATATTTGCCATATTGTAATTCCTGCTTTCATAAGATAGGTGTAATCTCTAGAAGTATAGACATTTATAGGAGCAAAATTATCTTTGAGCCACACATCAAATCTTGTATTTTCAATGGAGTTAAAAAGCCATGGAATTATCAACGGCTCTCCAAATGTTTTTAGCCACGGGACAGTCAAAGAAAAGAAGTTGTAGACTTCGTAATTCAGAACAATCAGGATCAGAGTTGCTTGTGAACCTATACATTCTATCATTAGTCGGAACACCATTATGTAAACATTTCCATAGGAAATGCAAAACCCTAGGTGGGAGTTGCAATTTCAGAAAACTTTCCAGTTGACATCCACAATTGTAGATTCATCTCCAATAGATTCATTTAGGACCCTATAGGCAGACTTGACTGTGAAGTTGCCAGAATTTTCTGGTAACTACCTAAGAATGTCTTTCCCCTTAAATGGAATTCTGATTTTCCTAATCTCCTCTACAGAATCATTATCAAAGAGGGCATGAAGAGTATCCACATCCCACTGTTTGGTATTAAAGTCCATCAGTTGGCTATCTTTAGTTATATTGCTAGAAGCAAATCTACTATCTAGTTTCTGACTCCTAGTCGACACCCATTTATCTTTCCAAATGGAAATATTTTCGTGATTACCTATTTCCCAGCAGCTATATTTTCTAATTACCTCCAAACCATAATTAATTCCTTTCCAAATCCATGATCCATTTCCAGCTGATGAAGCATGGAGTGGATTACAGTTGGGAAAGTGCATACTGCTAAGAATTTTGACCCATAGAGCATCAGGCTCCACGCAAGTTTCGTAAGTAAAGCTAAGTTCACGATAACAGACTTTTTAATACCAAGACCACCTAAACATTTAGGTTTTGCGAAATTATTCCATTTTATTAGAGAAACACCTTTTGAGTTTTTCTTTCTATTCTACCAAAACCTTCTTTGTATGGAGTCCATTTGGTCTGTTATGGTCACCGGCAAATGGAAAACAGCCATATGGTGATTAACAACAGTGCCAAGAGAAGTTTGAGTAAGAATGGTTCTACCTGGTTGAATTAGAAATATGGATTTCCACCCATCCAGCTTACCATCAAATTTCTCCATAAGACTAGAGAAGGTAAGAGTTTTATTTCTTTGCATCATAAGGGGTGCACCTAAATATTTGTCATTTAGTGCCATTCTTTTAATTCTAAGGATATTAGCTATCTCATTCTTAACCTCATTAGGAACTTTAGGTGAGAATGCATACCTGATTTCTCAAAATTGAATGACTGACCAGAAAAGAGAATAATGACTCTGGCATGATGTCTGGCTTCTTTAGGATTAGCTTTACAGAATATTAAGCAATCGTCTGCAAAAAAGAGGCGAGAGACTGCAGGACTATTCTTAACAGCTTTCATACTATGGAGTTGGTTAATTGTTCAGCATTTAGAAGAGCTCTAGAAAAAGAATCCATACACAAAATAAAGAGTCCTCTTTGAGGTTGGAAAACCTCACCAGGAGAGCCATTTAACATTATAGAAATAGATACAGTAGGAAGACATTGTCCAATCATCAAACACCAACCATCACAAAAACCAAATTTTTTCAAAGTTGCATTTACGATGCTATTGCGAAAGCGATAAGCTAGCTTATGTACGTTGTAGCTTAAACACTGATAAGAAAAGAAAAAAATGGTGAACGTTATAACAAAATTTGTTTGATCCCATAGGCCATATCATACAAATTCTGGCTCCATCGTGTGGACATAAGCAAACCTATTTTTCCAGGAAGGTGGGGCCCACTTTTCATATGTGCCAAGTTCAAAATGTCGGCTCCTGTAAAACGATTATAAAAGTGAATAGAATTTTCTAAGAAAACACAAGTATCACGGGACTATTTCAACTTTTCTTTCTCTAGGTGTTCTCTATCTCGAGAGAGGAGGTGAGAAAATGGAGACGCAAATGGATCGAAGGAAAAAACGAGCGCTTGAATAGTTGAATTGTCGTCGCGGTGATGATCTAAATAAGAAAATGAAGAGCGATTCATTTACATATCTGTCGTGAAGTATCATTAAGTGAATCTGGTACGTGCTATTATGATTCGTGGTGGGAGAGATAAGAGGGGTTTGTCTTTGAGAGAAGATGGCAGAATCGTGAATTTCCTTGAGTTTTAACTAACACCTAAATTCTCTTTTAATTTCACTCAATTCCATGATTATGGATCCAACATTCAAGCTACAAAATCATGTACGTACAGTAAAAAAAAAACCAAGGATTAATCAATTTTATAAGTTAAAACTTGAGTGCTGCTTTCTTTCTTCTTGAGACTAATGTTGTGTGACCGTTGACCGTTTACAGATGCAGCCAATTACAGTCAGAATAATAAAGAGCAAGAAAATGGTGACTGTAGAAAATATTGTCCCAGCTAAATTACCGAGGAGCAGAATAGACGATGCTGAAAAGAAGGCGAAAAAAAGTGCGGTGAAGATAAGACATATTAACAGACGGACTATCAATATAAAACATGGAATATCTGGCTGATATAGTGTAAGGATATAGAGTATCGTGGTTGCTATTAGTGAGAAATGACTCAAGACTATGTATACCCACAGAACTGCAGGATAGCTACTCTCCTTATTTTGTACTTCGAAAAGCAGAACCATTAACGCAATCATGTTCGATACTGCAAGTGGAAACAATGTCCTGGAAAGTTTGGATTCGCTTTCAAATTCATCTGCCAGGCCAGTTCGCGGTTTTTTCTGGTTAAAGAAATACATGAATGTGTGATGATGAGGATGAATGCTAAGAAGTACTTAACATTGTTGGTGGGTTTTCTTTTGTTTGTGACGTAGGATCCGAAAGGCTGCTAATGGGGGTGCCAATTTATTTTGGGGTGTAACAATCTAAAGGCAATGGCTGTTTGTCCTATATATATTTTGGGTAACCCCAAGCAATTCGATACCCCTATTAACAATCTCGGTAGGATCATTCCTGGAAATTTCTTGACTGCATCCATGCTGAGGTCCTTTGTCTAAATCTCGATCGTTGGTTTACGATGCAGGCAGTTTTAGACGGTCTATAAGAGTACATGTCCAAGTTGTGTACTTGTGTTACTCATTATTATTTTTTATTCGGTCCGCGAGTTATAACCCCAAAGGTGTCACTATCCATATACAAAAACTCCAACAAAACAAATTGTTCAAAAAAACCCCATTTAACATAAACTGTCTATATTACCCTTCTACTATTTAAATCACCCCAACAAAAATAAAAATCAACCCTACCTTTAAATTTTATTATATTATCACCACGAACAACAACCCACCACCGAGCAACCACCACCGCCCGTCGTCACCGCCGCCACCGACCACCACCGCCGCCGCCACCGACCACCTTCGCCGATGCTGCCACCGACCACCGCCGCCTCCACCGACCACCACCGCGCCACCACCAGAAAAATGATGAAACCAAAAATTGGTTTCACCAAAATAAGATGAAACCAAATTTTGGTTTCATCATAAATGAAAGGAGAAAGAAGAAGAAGAAGAAATGAAACACAATAAGATGAAATCTTCCACCACCGTCAACTGCACCTCCCCCATCGCCACCACAACCATAATCACCACAACCACTACTACCATTACCTCCTTAGCTAAGACTACTTTCAACAAAAAACATTCCACAATAAGATAAAACCTACCACCACCGTCAACTGCACCACCCCCATCGCTGCCACAACCACCAGCACCACAACCACCACTACCATTACCCCTTCTACTACAACCAGTTTCAACAAAAAATAATCCACTTGTATCCCACCATCAAAAATTGCCTTCACAAATATCAAATATTCAACAAAATGAAAAAAATACGATGAAACCTAATTAGGTTTCATCAACTTCAGCCAATTCATTACACTTTTAACAATCCAAACATACACCTCTTTAATTGTAACACATACTAGTCCTTTATGCAACACCTGAAGCTCAACTACAACTCTCATTGCATTAGCACCACCCTTACTCAATTAATCCATTCTTTATCACTTCCATAACTTCGGTTAAGGCCACCACTACCAACATAACTTCTTCACCAAGACATGCAAAAGTATAAGTACCGAGACCCGCTATACACATTCTCCCAATTCTGACACACATATAATCAAAATCACCATTGTACATATAATTGAAACCACATGTTGTCATTTCACCAACATAACTTCAATGATGAAACCAAATACGCCGTCTTCTAAGTCAAATTTGAATAAAACTAGACAAAAATCAGGTGAAACCAAAATTTGGTTTCATCATAAACTTAATTTTCATCATTAAAATCTTTGGTTTTATGATAAAAAATAGGCAAGTTCATGATGAAACCAAATTTGGTTTCATCATTAGTTTACTGTTTTCACTAACCAAAACTGTCAGAATTTGATGAAACCAATTTTGGTTTCATCATATCGGTCATTTCCCCAATACAATATTGATTTCGACATTGAAGATGTATCATCATTTGCTGGTGATGAAACATCAGAAGGTGGTGGTGGTGATTGTAGAGGATTGAATGAGGAGGCAGAGGTGTTGTTTGGAGCAGATTCGCAAGTACCGGTGTTGATTGTAGATGAGGTGTTGGTGGTGGTTGATTTGAAGGTATTGGTGGTGGTTTTAGATGATAAAAGGAGGAGGCAGAAGTAGTGTTGGTGGCGGATCTGATGTACTGGTGGGAAAAAACAAAACTAAGAGGAGGCGGTGTTGTTGATGGAAAATCAGTAGACGGAGATGAAGAAGGTGAAGATGGTGTTAATGGAGGAGACGGAGGTGATGATGATGTTAATGGAGGTGATGATGATTTTAATGGTGGCGGATCTGATGATGGTGTTAATGGAGGAGAAGTGATGATGATGTTAATGGTGGCGGATCTGATGATGGTGTTAATGGAGGAGATGGAGGTGATGATGATGTTAATGGTGGCGGATCTGATGATGATGTCAATGGTGGCGGATCTGGACACATCGGTTGGTTTGATGGTGGCGGAGCTACTGTTGATGATAGATCTGAACATAAAGAAGGTGTTCCTGGACGAAATAGAGGTGTTCATGTAGGAGACGAAGGTGTTGCTGCTGCTGCTGGTGACGAGGTGTTGCTTCTGGTGTTCGTGGAGGTCTATTGTTGTTGTTGGTGGTGATAATGGTGGGGCGAAGGAGATGGAAGAAAGAAAAAAATGAGAGAAGAAGAAGAAGAAGAAGAAGAAGAAAAGGTAAAAAGGGTATGTTTGGGTTTTTTCTAAGTAACAAAAACTAAATTTATTCATTATTATTTGACTTGGGGTTTTTGTGCCACTTTTTATCAAACGGTTTTTATTTGTTAAAAATAATATGACCGGTTTTTTCTTATCACTAATTTTTTCACCTAGGGGTTTTGTCACTAGTTTTTTTTTTTTATTATTATAAGC
>JAJJWW010016639.1:0-18286 GCA_023531295.1 Papaver armeniacum
AGGATTCAAGTATTCAATCAATAGAAATCATAATCATTCATCTTAAATGACTTAATTGTGTAAATTCTGGTGATGGGTGTAGTGTAGAGTTTCTGCAACTACATTGCCTTTGCTCCAACTTCTATTACAAATGTTTCTCCTCCTTTGTCACATTTACTCTAATTTCGGCGGTGGTGGTAATGTGGTTGATCTCAGGTTGGTCTTTAGAAAATGATTTTAGTTTCAGTCTATCATTACGAGGATGATTCTTTTATATTTCTTATGTAATCATTTGTTTGAATGTCCATGAAAATGGTGATAATAACAAAATTCATGACTTGTAGTTTTGGAGGTGGTTTAGTCCCCATGTTCCATGAGTGTTGCATATTTTCCATCAAGATTATAGCTTCCTATATTTTTCCACACTAGCTTGTTCATAAGGTGGTAATCTTGATTTCTTCCCATACGATCTTTGACTTCCCTGCCCCTCTATGATAGTTTTGTCTTTGACCTCCATAAAATTCTTGTGGTCGATCAAGTCTTTGAATCTTATTATTCCCACCACGGTTATAGAAGTTTCTCTCCCTTTCGAATTCTTCTTGATCACGACTTCCATAAACCTACTAGTCACGACTATCACCCATTATCTTCTGTTGTACTTGCGAAGTGCTCGCCACTTTGTGCTTATCGCCTTGGGGTAATAGGCTTTGCGTTCACGTTTTGAACTTGTGTTCAAACTCGGTATAATTCCATGTCATTTTGTTTTTCCCAGAGCGATATACTCCTCTCAAGCTCTGCAACTTTCGACCATTGTGATTGTATTCTTGATTACGAAAACTTGAATATACAAAGAAATTAGTCATGAACATTGCGTTAATGAATGATAGAATGAGGTATCTCTCATCCACATGGCCAGCCATTTTACTGCCACATTATCCTCCACCTCTTGTGGGATGCTTCAAACTTTCGCTAATTCTTTGCTTCCCAAATACATCCAATACAGGTCGTGAAGAATTGTTACTTATATACGCCAAGAATAGCTCAAAATGGTTGAAAGACTATAGTAATCCTTGGAAACCTTCAAACCATTTTAAGGCCCTCTCCACAAACTTGATGCAAAATATTTTCACAACACAAGATCTTGGTTTTCCCATCAGGAAGATACATCTCACATAAGCTTTGAGTGTTGTTTATCAAGACAAGTTGTTCCGATCAAAAATGCTTAGGTTATGCGGTAAGTTACACTTGGTGGTATTCCTCTTAATTGTACTCCTCTTGTGAACCCGAGTATTGCAGCCTTCTCTATGGCTCAGGTCCTCCGCTTGTCTCCTACCTCCAACCCTTTTATCATTTAACATTCCTCTCATTTCGCTAGCTCTTTTAAAATTTGTTCATTTTACACGAGCACTTGATCCATTGGTCTTTTAATTCCGCTTCTCTTCTTCTAGCTCATATCCGTTTTGGATTTTCTTGTTCATCATTTTCTTCTCGCGATCTTCTCTGCGATCATTCTCTTTCATTCTTTCGCACATGATTATACTTCTCATTTTTCTCTTTCTTGCCGCCTTCGGCTCTCCTTTGCACTCTATCATATTCTTCATTGATATTACCATTATTGCGATTTTGTTCACGCCTTCTTTCTCGATTATCAATGATTGTTGGGAGAATTGCCTCTTGGAGCTCTTGTTCTTCCACTTTTCTCTCGCCTTCCATTTCGGCAAGCTAGACGTGCTTGTTAGGTGTAATGTCTTTCGATTTCATCTTCAATTATTTGCCGATTTCTTTGAATTTCTTCTTCCATGTAATATTTCCCTTCCTTCTTCCGATTTTCTTCATCTTGATTATTTCGTTCTTTGATATTTTTATTTCCACGATTTCCCTGTTTGTCCATTTTGAAGAATTTCACCATGTTAAATATAACCCATCTTCCATTATTTCTCTTCTTTGTCACGACGTTCTTTGTCCGGATTTTGTACTTCCTCTCAGTATCTTCATTAGCATTTTCACAGTGCATTTCGTCTTATTTCTCCTCTAACCGGTCTTGAACTTGATCTTGTGGTGCTTTGACTTCTACTTTGTAATCTCATGTTTTCATCCTCAACTCATGATTTTTGCCTTGTCGATTTACGTTCTTCTCGCTTCTAATCTCCTTCTTCGGTATTCTTTGCCTCAATGCCTCTAACGCCAATGATTTTCATTTCCATGAATTATTCCTCCAATTACTTCTTGGTCTCTCTCTTCTCGTCTCATTGCTTACTAATTGCTGCTCTTCTTCCATCTCCATCTTCTAACGATCGCTGAAAGTATGTACGCTCACTGTCATAATCCATAATTCTACTTTTGTATCGTATACGTTGAATTGGTTGTTGAACTTGATTTTCTCCACTGTTTCTTGTGTCACTCTTGTGGATTCTTCCATTTCTTCTCTCTTTCCAGCAGCCTTCTACTCCTTCTAATAGTTTGTTGGTTGTTTTGATGTATTTCTTCTAGCCATTTTTCAACCTTTAATGAGTTGTTGAAAATTATATGAAATTCTTTATCTATTACTCCAAATTCTTTCAAATCACAATATCAATCTTAGGTCCCTGCTTTTTAGCGCCATTATGTAGTTGGGCAGAAATCCCACAATACATCCTCACGAGAATTCATAATAATCAACACATCTTTAAGATCAACAATCACACTTTTTATTAATCGAGTTTTTATGAATTTTATAAGTTAAGGAAATGAAATCAAGAATATAACTAATGTTCTAGACTTTCTCTCTCTCACAACTTTACTCTACTCTAAAAAGATCTCCTCACCTTAAGCCTCGTTCGGCTCTTTATATAGATATTACATACTGACAGCTAAGTCATTCCTTTTATTTTGACATGACTTGCGATATTCTTCAAGTATACAAGTGTTAGATTTTCGCAACACCCTAAATCTCGCTAGGTCTCCACATCTTTCTCGTGTTTTGGCCGGCCGTCATCTGTCAGCCGTCATTTCTATAACCAATCCGCGATGTCTTCGGTGTGTGTTGTATAATGGTTTCGGGGTGAATGCATTGACATTATGATATTCTCGATCTCAGTCCTAGAACTCCTTGTTGCTGTCCTATAAGGAACATAAGGTCTCGTGAAGAAAGGAGTCAATTCCAACAAACCTTTCAATCGTCTTCAGAACCAGGCCTTCAATTTCCAAGAGTTCTCAAAGCAATAGCCTTTATTTCAATCTCCTTCCCTGCTTCCTTCCAACTCTTCAAGAACACAGAACCTCGAGAATCAGAAGGAACCGGGTTCTTGGCTTTCTCACATTCCTTCTTTTTCTTTCAAAGTTGGAGGTAACGAGATTATCTTTTTTCCTTCATGATTGATGGCTTAACAATCATATTAACATCTTTTCCATCAAGACATAGCGCTAGAGTATCCATCAGCTTAAGGTGTGAGAGGAAATCACTGACATAATCTCAATAAGAGTCTTATGATAAAAAGAGTTTTAAGTGAAGGAAAAAGGAATGTAGGGACACGGAACTTTTAAACACAAGTTCACACACGCACAACTCACAACTCCTAAAGAGGGGGGTGTGAGAATAACCCCGCTTTATCAATAAACAGGAAGTCCCTTCCAATATAAATTAGATATGAAAGAGGTACGAATTCCAAACTTACAATGCTCACAGAGCAAAACAAGAAAAGAAATTAAAATAATCTAAAACCAATTTTCTTTTCCTAAAGCCCCGAGGTGTGCATAATCTTGTCTCTTTGGTCAAGTTCATGATACAAGTAACAAGATGCACTAACCAACACAATTGTTGTCAGGGTGAACAATAATCATCACCATAAATCTTTTCGAAAGGAATTCTATGAGCCATGTTTCTCATAATGTTTAGACCATAAATTTCTCTCTAATGATCTAGTATTTTCTTTTGGAAACTAACTTCTTTGGAAGAAGAGATGAGTTTACATACCTCCGACATATCCCTCGTTTGCCCCAGATCTTTGTTTCCTGGGCAGTATAATGACCAAAACCTTTACACTCACTGTTTTCCGATTTACATACCTGCGACATATCTCGCTTTCCGATTTGGACACTCGTTTGCATAATCCATCAAAACCTTTACACTTAAGCGACCGAGGCATATCCTCGCCATCCGCCATCAATATCCTACATTTTGGAGGAACATGATTATGAGGTTTAACCGATAACCTAGCCTTATCTCCTCGGAAAATCTTTTACTTTCTAAAGAAGATCCCTAAACCTGCCTTGTGATCAAGGAGAGTGATTTGTAAAGATCTTCATCCGATGAATCACCTCAGTAAAGATCATCTTGAGAGATGCAAATACTTTTACTTTTATCAAGTAATTTAGTGTTCTTTGTTTGAAAGCAACATCCTTTCCAATTTGGATGTATGCTCATGATCAAAGATCTTTTAACTTCCCGACGTTGTACTTCTCTGAAAGAGTAAGGTTATTACCTTCAACAATGGCATGCTTCTAGAATCGATTTACGGCAAATATCCGAGAATTTTCATCATAATGTCCTTTTCAGAATAGTCTTACCTAACGCAAAAGATGCATTAACAATTTCGACGCTTTGTGATTAAACTCATCAAATGAATCTTCATTCCATACGGTTTTCCCAATCAATTTAGGTTTTGCACTAGCTTCCTTTTCACCGGTATTTCATTCAAATACCTGCCAAGATATCCTGTGCATCTTTAGACCAGTGCACGTAGTCGCTATGGTGTCAAGATCTCGCAATGGCATGGATGATAGCATTTAACCCGCTGCATTCTTGCTTTGCAAATGAGAACCTGGGTGTTCATATGCACCAATATCTCGGGAAATGAATAGATCTTCTACAAAAACCGAGATTATAAATATTAACTAAATAAAACCGATGATCAAAAACGCGCCATGAAGAAGGCACATGCAATTTTCTTGCACCATAAATAATTTTGAGCCATCGAAGACTGGTGGTACGTTATGGAGATAGCACTTGTCCATATTCGGGATCGCTACAAACACACACTTATAAGGTCTTTAACGTGTTTGCCTGCCCGATACCAATTTAAAAGCTGGGTACAAACAACCACACCTGAACAATTCGTTGGTAATCAATGTGCAAAACCCAAATATACTTTCAAGAGAATCAACACCAGAGCTTAGGCTCAATCTCGATAAAAGTATATCAAAGAGTTTATATCTCTCTTTCTCAATTCAATCATAGAATACGGCAAATAGAATTTTGCAGCCGGTTGAACATAAGAAGTAACTTGAGCGGTGCTCAAAGACCAGTGTTCAAGGATCAATCAATTTTAACTCAACAATCAAAGGTTGGATTTACCAATTGATCGATTCAACGCACAACCCGGTGGATATTTCAATTTATATAACACAATATAATGCGGAAAAGAAATAACATGCATACTTAAGTTTGTTAACGAGGAAAACGCAAATGCGTAAAACCATGGACCTAGTCCATTTGAACACCACATTGTATTGCCGCTGCCGCATACACAACCTACTACCAATGAACTTGCCCGACTATAGCTCAACCCTAAACAATCTCACCGATTCAAGGTACGGTTTGCACTCCTTACGCCTTTGATCCCAGCAGATACCACGCACTTGATTCCTTAGCTTCGATCTCACCCACAACCAAGAGTTGCTACGCACCCAAAGTAAAGACACTTGATAAATAACTGGCCTCACACGCAAAAGTCTATGGAATAGATAAATCTGTCTCCCATAGAAAAATACCTACGAGTTTTGTTCCGTATTTTGATAAATCAAGGTGAACAGAACCAACTGATATACTAGGACTTATATTCCTTTCAAGAACATCCTAGAAATATCAATCACCTCACAATAATCTTAATCATATGGTAGGGCTAAAACAAGATATTTTCAATCACAAACGATGAGATTAAGATGTTTGTGACTACTTTTATCTTGCCTATCTGGAGATTAAATCTTGAGCCAATATTAAAGAAGATAGTACTCAAAACATAATAGAAGATGCAAGATCATATCACGCAACTACATAGAAAATAGTTGGGTCCGCTTCACAATCCCAATGAAGTCTTTAAGTCGTTAACCCACAGTGGTTTTAGAAACCCAAGGTTAAAGGAGAATCGATTCTAGTCATAACTAGTATCACACAAAAGAGGTGTGGGGATTAAGTTTCCCGCTTGTTGAGTTCTCCTTTATATAGTATTCAAATCCACCAATGTTACCTTGGTAACAAAGATTTCAATAGTCACCTTTATATGAAAACCTCGATTAGACTCAAGCTTATATCTTCAACAATTAGATCATACTTAGCTTGTTACGCACAAAATGAAAAGTGACTTTATTTAGATATGAGTAACAGTACCAAAACGTGTGCACCTTTGTTGGCTCAACAATAGTTACCCGGCTAGCCATATGGACACTTTCATATCAACCTTATTCATCTTAACCATAACTAGTTCAAATATTTAAATGAAACCAGTTCTGGGTTGTTCAATTGTTTATATTCTCAGAAGTACAAAAGACACAATTGAAGCAAAATTGATTTTGATTCACTAGACTCAAGTCATGAACATTACATCCACGCTTGCAAAAAAGATTGCATTCCTTAATATATAAATGTATTAGTTCATGAACAAACCATTTTAAAACATTCCGACTAAGTATGCGAACATGTAGTGCATACCTAAGTGGCCTGACCGGGTTTGATTCGCCAAGACGCGACTTGTGCATACTACAACCTTAGTAAAGTCCTCAAACTTGAACCTCACGCCAAGGCATGCACCGTATGTGTACCGAGTTCGACCTGACAAACCAAACGTACGCATACGAGTATGCATACCATGGTTCTCGGACTTGTATTACACATATGAAAGTACGCATACCGTGCTTATATCCAATTGTTCTAAACTCATTTCAACCATTGAAACATTCTTCTCAAGACGGGAAATAGCTGTCTCACACAAACTATTAGCTTCTAAACAATTTTCAATGATCAATACTAATACGAAACATTCTGAGTCTACATTGAATGACTGTCTCACACAAATCATGTAAGATGTTACTGTGCGATTTTCACATGATCATCTTTTGACTTTCGTCAAGAATATAAGATGAATTTGGTTAAAGGAAAAGCTTACAACATATATTTGAGAAATATATAAGCAAGTTAAACTTCAGCTCGAAATATCAAATGTGTATAATTGAAGTCTATATAGCTATACGACTTTGTCTCAAATAGGAGATAGAGTAGATAGACTTTTTGAGTGATAGATGAGTTTAAGTCTCCACATACCTTTGTTGATGAAGTTCCACAAGCCCCCTTAGTAGTTCTTCGTCTTTAATCGATGAACGCCGTGAAGTCTAATGCTCAACTGGGTTTCTATCCTAATCCGAGACAGTTTATAAGTAGACTAGAAATCAAGACTTATAGTTTTGGCAACTAAACTCTGACAACAATCTTGAGATAACAACGCCATGAGTTCGACTGACAAAGGCTCTAACACAGTACAGAGTTCTCCCTTATATAGTCTTTCAATCAGATTTGCCTTTCAATCAAAGCTAAGATAGCTAGTAACAAAGCATTCAATATTCACTCGCTAGATGAAATCTCGATTTAAGATCAAGCTAAGTTTGCTTAAAACCAAAGCTATATCTCTCCACCGTTAGACGGTCTTAGCTTGTTACACACAAATGAAATATACCTTCATTTAGATACGGGGTAATAGTTTCAAACGTATATATTGAGTTGGCTAATAAAGCTTAACCGGTTACCATATGAACAATTTTGTCTTAACCACATTATCTAACACTTCTAGATCAAATATGATGATCAATCAATCATGAAAGATAATCAAATGAATCTAATTGTGTTTCACATATAGAGTTGTTCAATTGTTCACTATCTCACAAAATATATATGAAACCAATTGAAACAAAATCGATTGATTTGTAATCTATTAAAAGTATTTATAATGAATCAATTCATGAACATTAAGCCACAGTTTGCAAGATTGCATTCCTTAATTCATAAATGTATTTGCATGAGTGCATAAAAACATACTTAACCGATTTTAGAACTTTAACCACTAAGTTTGCAAATACGTACGTTAACCATAGGCAATGGCTTAGGACTTTAGTCTTGTCGGTAGTTTGAATGCATTATGCAAACAACAAAGTCGGATCTAGCTCAAGCAGACTACTGATTGCGATACTTGGTGTGCAAACAAGGTTCTGACTTAACATTAAACCGTTCGCATACTAGATATGCAAACAAGGTTCCCGGACCAATCATACCAAAACAGTTTGCATACTATGTACGCATGTTATTGTGATGTATCCAGGACAAAGGTTTTTGTTCTAAACTACCATTTCAATCATTGAAACATCTCTTATAAGATGATAATAGCCGCCCCACACAAACTATTATCTTATAAGTAATTTTCAAGTGATCAAATGATCAATACGAAACTTTCCGAGTCGACATCAAATGATTGTCTCACACAAATCATGTAAGATATTTCAAGGTAATTGTTCACATGATCATCTTTTGACTTATTATTCCCTAGCATTTTTAGGCGACCCCAAAAGAATTAGGGAAACTCTTTTATTCCCAACCCATATACACCGTTAAGGGATGTCCAAAACGGGAGAATAATGCTAATGCCCTTACATAATCGGAAGCTATCTTGCTCCGATTATTATAAAGCTAAATCGGAAGCTTAGTAACGATATTATACTTCTGATTAACATACGATTTTGTGCCTAACGCGCATCCGGCTTCTATAACAATCGGTAGGGAACAATAACCTCAATAGACTACCAATTATAATAGCTCCTAAATTCCCAAAATTGGTGATTTCACAAGGAAAAAATTTGGGGCAACTTATAATCGAAGTAATATTAACTACCGATTATTATAGTTCCCAAAAAAAAATGACATTTCTAAAAAAAAATTTGGGGCAATCCGTATAATCAAAGTCTTATTAACTACCGATTAATATAGCTTCTCAAATTCGAAAAAATTGAGATTTCTGCAAAAAAACAAATTTAGGGCAACTTTATAATGGAAGTAAAATACTTCATTTTGACTACCGATTATATCATTTGCCCCAACAAAATAGAGCCGTTGGAACTCTAAACCTATATAAGGATTGTATCTTTTACTCTATGGAACACAAATACCTTTAAATCCTCTCCAACATCATCTTCAACATAATGGCCCAACCATTCATTAATCCTACGGAGTTCACGATTGAAGAAGATTTATCTTTATGTATGTAGTAGCAGGTTTTCCCACACTACACCCCTCACTATATTTTGGTTAATTAGTTCATTGAAAGATGCATAATTGAGAATGTTTTATTGATTGATTTCATGAGTTATCTACACAGGAAAATGGAATTACACTTAGCAAGTAAAACACTCTAAACTTTCTCTCTAATGACTTCTAACAATTCCAAAAAGATCTCTCCACTGGCAGGACTCACTCGACCCCTTTATATAGTGGTAGTACATAGTGGATGACAACTAAGCTATCCTTTATTTTCGGAATGTCTCATGAAGTGTCGCAAAGGTACAACTATTCAATCTCGCGACACTTCTTAACCTCGCCGTGTTCCATGTCTTTCGGTTGTTTGTGTGTCGTTTCCCATTGCGTCGTCTATTTTAGTTTTCTGGACTCCCTCGGCGATCAAGCTGCTTATTGATCTCGCGAGGCCTATGCATTGCGATATTATGATCCTAAATCCCAAGCGGAGCATCTTGGAGAATATTTGAAGAAAAGTTGAGATAGTCCAAGGTTTACATGCAACAAAGAAAAGAAAAGAAAATAAGATGAGAATTAATGAAGTTTGTGAAATCAAGACAATACAAGTTGTGAAATTTGAGTTTTATTGTTTTATTGTTATTTTTCATTTCGTTAAAAAAAAAATGTTTGTCAAGTTTTTGTGAAGTAGAAGTTCATCATCAGCTATTGAAGACCAAAACCGGAAGATCAAGACGCGTTCTATGAATGCTTCTAGAGAGAGTGATATTAATTGCCGATCGGGTGAGAAGGTATGAGTACTCCCATCCTTCCTAATGGTTGATTTCTTTTCTTAGAGATCATCAGAAAAAAGATTCTTTTTGTCCACAACTCGTGGAGTCTCCGTAAATTATTTCGAAGGTTATCCTCTCACCTCAACGTGCAATGGGGTGGATTTCTCTCTTTATTCCTCGCTCTCGCACATGAGAGACTAAAAGCGATATTTTTAGTGCAATTATCATAAAACCCTAAATGGTGAGGCGTGGTTTAGGGCTTATGATCACAATCGAACTAGAATTCTTTCATATGGTGGTTATTTCTCGCTTCAAAGACTTAAGGATGAGAATGCTTGGTAGTTCTAACTTCCTATTACTAGCATGTGAAACTCTATGTCCTCATAGCTCCTTGGATGCTTTGAGACTCTTTTTACACTCAAGTTGGAGAAGGTTTTGTGGGTACACTGCAAACCCTCACGAGACTACAACTCGTCCACTAGGGACACCTAGGGGTTTAAAGGCTTAGGCATACGCTAAATGCATTCGAGAGACCTGCGACATGGGTATAGTTAGGATTTCTTAATTTCTGTTTCACTCTGAGGACAAGTAAAATTCAGTTTGGGGGTATTTGATGAGTGCCAAATATTGCATATTTCTACATCTATTTATTGGCATTTAACTCATCTTTTGTGCTCAGAAATCAGATATTATCCCAGATTCTGTGTTTTCTTTGTTTTCAAGAATAAATATTTGTACTAATTAATTTTGTGTTTTTAGGTAGTAAATAAAGCTTGGAGAAATTGAGGGAGCCAAAAGAGCGTAAAATTGGAGACGAGCGTCTATGGAGCAGTAAAGCCAAAGCCCACAAGGCAGATTTCAAGAGCAAACTCCAACAAGTAGCAACCCATTTAAAAGACATGGGCTTGAGCGGGCCCAAGACCCACCCGATCCGAGCTCCGTCCCTTCCGAGCCGTTAGATTTCACCCATCTTCATCCTACTAAGCGCATCGGCACACGACGGAGTACCCTAGATCCTACGCCGCCGCGACTCCGCGCACATCAATCCCCGCCGCTCCCGCCTCACACCGAATCCATCAAACCCTTCACCCATCGACCAAACACCTCATTCTTCATTTTTCTCTTTCTTCTCCCCTGACCTAATCAGAGAAAACCCATTCTCTTTCCCCTTCACCCATACCAGTTGCAGACCACCATCCCCATCTCCCTTACCACGACACCTTCACCAACAACCCACGACCAACGTCATTACGCCACTTATCTTAACTTATCTCCATCATAGCCTCCTCCATACCTTGAAGCTAGGTTAGAGATAAGTTAGAGCTAGGGTTTCACCAACAACCTGCATGGTCGATTCAGAGGAGGAAAAAGAGGTTTGGGTATTGTTTAATTATTTGCTCGAGTGATTGTGAGGTATAAAAATGAATTGTTCTTTCATGAGAGAACACAAAGCCTCTGTTTTAGGGTTTTAATTTTGTAATTTAATTTGAACCTGTTTATCAATTGCATGATGTTCTAAGTCTTTTTAACTAGGGTGTAAATGAAACCCTTGATTTAATATGAAGCAATTAGATTGTCAACTTGTTCTTAGTATGTGTATTGCTTAGGAAAATAGTTAGCTATTGAATCGTTTGTTTTCGTGATCAATGGTACCGTAAAAAAGACCATTGATACTAGGGGTAAGTATGAGAATTATTTCATCAATTATCCATTTAAAGCCTTCAAGGAAGGCACAAGAACAAAGTGAAAATTTGCATTGCCTTAATATAAGATCGAGGGTGGATTTAATCACCCTAGTACCACTCAACCACCAGTTTTCAACACCTTCGCTTATTTGTTACCTTAGAAATAGAGTCACAACTCCAACCGCCGTATCGACACAAAAACCGCCTTTATATTTGTGTTACAACTCTGTCACTTGTCTAGAAATCGATAGTAAGCCACCGAGATCAACTCCATGCCAGAACCCATTTCCCGAGGATCGACCAGCACGCTCTTCGCTTCCTTGTGCAATCAAAAGTGCACTTGCGCTACACGAGGCGAAAGCACATTCCCAAGCCTACCCGCCCGCTACATCATCCTCCACTTGGCGCAATACCTTTTGTGTACTTGAAGGAACAGATTCTTTTTCACTTGGTGTTCGCTCATGCATTTCTTTTAACATGGTATGATTTTCGATTTTGCCAAACATCGTAGCAAATTGCCTCCAAAAGTTTTTCGGTATAGGATTTCCTCATGAAGTACGAATATTTTGGCCTTTTGTTTCATCTTGGATGCATCTTTATTGTAGGAAGGCATCACACCATCGCGAAGATAGTTGATGTATGGTTCTCGCCAGTCCCAAGTATAGCTAACGTTAAAGACCTCCAATTGGTGTGGTGGCGCTTGACAGCTGGGGCAAAAACCTTGAAGTAATCGAGACAGGTCTCCATATCCCAAAAGAGTAGCCAAGGCGCTGAATACGCCAGAAAGAGTCACCACTAACGTTTGTCCACAGATTTCACCGTGAATACGATTGTCAGTTGTAGCCGTGCTTTTCGTCTCCGAGGAATTTTGGATGTATCCGTCCGGCTCGCTGGTATAACACTCCGTGAAGCATGAAGAAGTTTTGCAGTCTTGAGACTAACCTTTCGGAAAGTTTAACCGTAAAGCTCTTGAATAATCGTAGTTCTCCAATCGCTAGCTTCAAGATCCCCGGGATTGTGGCCACGTGACGCCACGGTCCGCCTCCTTACTATCAAAGTCTCTTTCTAGACCTTCAACGCAGCTTTGAGGATAATATACCTAAGCAATCTGCGTGTTTTTTGTTATTGCGGCCGATATGGGTTAGTAGTCGCACAAGAAAGTAGTTCAATAGTTTTTTGCGCTTCAGATCTTTATGGGTCCAAGGTTACCTCTTTGAGCGAGTATACTCCATTCATCCGGTCAAGAGTTTGTGAGTCGCCTACTTCTAGATGTGTGGCCCTTCGTTTACAATGGTTGACAACCTGCTGAAAGTTTCGATCTCCGTCAATTGTCGCGACCGAAAGTCCAAATGGAAAGAATGTGAAAAGACTTCACCAGCTTGGAGACACTAGAACTACACCTCGCTCCTCCTGTTATTGCTAGGGGTAGCAGATCCGTCGAAACACAAGAAATCCATGCTTCCTCTTTGACAAAAGAGATTTGAAACTCTGGGGAGATCTTCATGTAAATATGAAGAGCATCTTTCCTGAATGCTACTAGTAATCTGTACGCTACCGCTTGCCCTTTAATAGCCCGCAGGAGTGTGCATGTTATATCGAGTTCACATCCGGGAGTAACCATTGACGTACGTGGCCTATCAAGGCCTAGCTTTCTAGAGTAAAGAATCCTCGACAGATCATATTTTATCACATCTGGCTTTGCTTGGCCGTTAGTAGTCTCGAACTTGAATAGCGTGAATTAGGCTAAACACGTTTTTTCTACCTTAGGATACCCGAGTTCAGCATCTCTTAAGCGTGACTAAAGTAGTATATAGGTGTTCAATCCCTTCATCATCTTCTTGATCAGGAGGGATCCAACAAGGCGGCGGTCTGAGGCGGTATAGAGGCACACCCGCTCCTTGTATAGGAGATTTCATAATGGTCGGTGATGACAATATCTGGCCGAATCTTCCGAAAGGCTCTTGTTCTTCGCGTGGCCCAAATAAAGCTTGCTTCCTTTTTGACAAGGGAGTGAACAGGCGCGCAAGTCGGGGCTAATCCCTGGGTATAAAACGTCGAAATGTAGTTTACCTTGCCCATGAAGCCTGGAGTTCTTTCGCGGTTGTGGAGGAGGCATCGTGAGGATGGCTTGAGTCTTGGTGGATCCACCTTGATTCCTTCCTCAGCTTACTGTAAATCCCGAGAAATTTTCGTAAGAGACCCCAAAAGCCGCATTTCAAAGGGTTCATCTCGGTTGTATTCACGGATATTTCGAACACTTGCCGCAAAATGTCTCATTATTGGTAGTTCGAAGTTTTTGATTTGACCACTATGTCATCTACATAATCTTCAACTTGTTTTTTGTATCATGTCGTGGAAAATTACGAGTCATTGGCCAGGCAGCACCGCATTCTTCAAACCAAAAGGCATCACGGTATAATAAAAGTTTCCGAGAGGGGTTCAAAGCCGTTTTACTTGCGTCATGCTCATACATCTTTATCCGATTTAGGTTGTACCGTCCTGAAGGAGAACATGTCGTGTCCATTGCAATGCGTCTACTAGCATATCGATGTTGGGAAGAGGAAAAATCATCCTTGGGGCAACATTTGTTCAAATCTCTCGAAATCAACGCAAAGACCTAATTTGGCCGCTTTTCTTACGGAACCACGTTGGCTAACCGGGTAGGATGGTGAATGGGCTTAATGAAGCCGGCGTCCTAGTAGCTTCGAATTCCGGTCTTGATTTGTTCCTCCACATCGTGCCCCCGACCGCCTTGAGATTGTTTAGTGGGCTTGGATCCAGGGATTATGTGTAGATGATGAGTGACCAGTTTCTCATCCAGACCGGGAATTTCCTCATACGTCCATGCGAATATGTCTTGATACTCCTTGAGAAGATTCACGAGATTTGTGCGTTCGTCTGCACATAGCGTCGAACTGATGGGAAATAGGTCTCGGATATTCTTATCCTCGATGTTGATGATTCGAGTTCATCGGTTGTGGAGTCGATTATTAAATCATCCCGTAACCGTCGTGGAGCATCCGGGTACTTCTTCTTGGAACCCGTTGTTGTTATTGCATTCTATTGGGGATCTGGGTGACAGTCTCCCGCTAATTGCTAACAAATGCGACATAGGTATATAGTTTTTCCTTTCTAGTCACGACTCTCTACAAAGGTCTGTTCCCTCTTAGTATGAAGATGAGCTGAGCCTTCGCCTGATGAAGAAAAATTAGTGCATCCCGTCCGCAGAGGCGCCGCGCACTTGGTGTCTCTGTTCGATGATGTGAGCCTGCTTCTTCCTCTTCGACGACGCCCAGTGGGGTGGGTAAAGTCTGAAAACCTTGCTTGATGAATCTTGTGAATTTTCCTTTGGCTCAAATAGTTCCACGCCACAAATCAGTGCATAAGGAGACAATGACGCGAATGCGAACAATTCTTTCATTTAGCATAGTTTTCGGGCATTGGTGATACGTTGGGGATGATATTATCATGAAGCCATGGTCTCCGGTATCATGTGGTAGTCGCTCTTCTATCACCGAATCCTTACTTTCGACCTGACAGTCCTACCGATATATTCAAATTAACATACTCGTACGTGATAGTTTGGTTTCCTTCAAGTCCATCATCATGGCAGCTGCGGTATGATTTGTTTGGCCTAACCTTGGCTGTCCCGAGAGTTTTAAGAGTAATGATATTCGAGGATGCTCCGTGTCGATAAGTTCTTGAATTCTCGAATCTTGATGCAAAATACATGCGGGCTCTCTTGTGACCTTCTTCTTCTATCATGTCGTCTTCGGTAAATATGACATTATTTATGGACATCCATGATGTTTTTAATGTTTCATTGCGCGACGAGCCAAACGTGTTTGTAGAGCTATTCTGATTGACACGAAGAAACGTCTTTGCTCGTTGGTTCTTTTTTGAGAGGTGTATAAGTTCACACAAACTTTCCACCAAAGAATCCGCTTCCCCGGTCCATGCCACCGGTTGGTGGTGAAGCTGACGACTGAGGACGATCATCGGTTGAAGAGTTATCCTCGGTGTTGGGATCTCGACGAGAGAAGACGCTCAAATCGATGTCATGCTTGATGAGGAAGCGAGTATGTTGTATATCATCTCCTTCATCACGTCCATGTTCCTCGTGTGTACTCCACTGTACTCGAGCCATTCTATCGGGGTTGGATTTTCTCCATTGGACAACGTGTCCGGATAGAGCATTGGGAGGAGGAGCATCATCATTTGAAGGATTACGCTCGGAGTTTGAGTCGTTGAATCGAATTCATGACCAACCATCTTGAATTCGAGAAAATGAAACCGAAATTGAAAATTGATCCAGTAACCAGAGATTAATCTCCACTTGTGGTCGCCGCTGTTTTGGGGTAAAAACCCACTGCTGTTGTTTTTGGTAAATTTGGGGTGTGTCACGAGAAACGAATTCAAACCCTAAACAAAATGCACGCTGCATGTGAATGCTTTTTGCATTCGAGATCAATACGGTAAGACTCGGGCCTAAACCAAGAAATGGTCGTTCCATATTGTTGAGTCACGGGTGAAGGAGATGGGTTGATCTTAGGGAAGAAAGCAAAGAAAGGTGTTTGAGATCGAATGTTGAATTATGAAGGTGTGGCTGTTTGACAATTGTATGTAAAATGGTTTCACGGATACTTGTGTTGATAACACTTGTTGTTCTTTGAAATAGGTTGAAAACCTATTTATGTAAGTCATTCGACGCACCACGATCTCAGGAAGTGGAGGAAGTTAAGTGGTGGGAGAAGTGGAGTTGTAGGAAATTGGTGATCATCGTGTTTAGTTATGAGGGAATATTGTTCACACTTTACCCACTACTCATTAACGTTAACAGTCCGTCCTTTCCCGACACTTTCTCGTAATGGAGGGCGCGTTGCACGCCGCACGCCGTAAGCCGCGAGTTAACACCCAGTGAGCATCCCCGGTTGTGACATGTTTGATGCGAGTGAATGGGTCAAGTCATGAGACTCGTAGCTAAAATCAACACATAGTGCTTTTAGGTTAAATAATAAAGAAGCATAAACATAATCAATGTATATAAAGAGCTTTTAAACAAGATTGAATCGATGTGCAAAAACATCGTTGCTTTAGACAAATTGGAAGGCGTCTTAAAAAAAAGACGAGGCCACCTTTGGGCGATCGTTTGAGGACCCTATGGGCGAGCTATCATTTGGTCGATCGCTCCCCGCAGAGCGGTGGCCGGTGATCACAATGCTACCCCGTTGGCCTTCAAAATAAATCTACACCATCCAACTAAGCGAAGGTTGGACTGGGCCGACGAGATGATAAGGACCGATTACATAATTGTCGTTGATGTAATTTAGGGTTTAGGCCGCGCGGCCAACCCTCTTTCGCAGCGATTCAAGGCACCGAACGTTAGTTCGAATGTGTCGATCGATCATGTGCAAAGGTGGGTTGCGATTGATCATGTTGATGCCTTGGGTCGCGTCTGAAATCGGGATCTAAGCCATTCAATCTGGCCGTAAAGATGGATGGTTGTGATCGCATTTGCGGCGGTAGCTTGTTCTTGTAAGCAATTTTGAGGTTTTCAAACGGCGTGTTCACCCTACTTTGGGCAAGTGATTTGATCTTTCGGTCTTGCTATGAGCAAATTCGATCGACGAGGGTGAGTTGGGTCGGCGGTGAACTGCGTTAAGCAACAACATATCATTGAGAAGGAAGATCTAAACCGTCCAACTAGGCTAGCTAAGTTGGGCCGGTCATGATGTTTGCGGGGACCGTTTTTGTTTGGATCTTAGCGCGTTTGAGCTCTCTTTTTCCATGTTAGGGTTAGCGTTCGATGAGCGTTGCGAGTGCAGCTAGATGGAATCCATCGTTCGGGGTATTGAGTAGACCGGCCGGTGAATTAAATCATGATGATAAGCCCTAGTTAAATAGAGGTAGGCTAGGCTTATTGAATTGCGTGGCCAAATCATGTGGTCGTGATCGTTTCTTAAGACGATACTGAAAGTCTAGATTTTCCTTAAGGAATTAAAAGCGCGTTCGATCGCGCAAACTTTTAATTAAAAGTGTGTGAACACGCCGATCTCTTTGTCGGAGGGTGGTGTAGCCTATGTGAGTGTTTTCATGCAGGTCTCAATATCGACACTTCGGAGATTTATGCTACTCACTTGCGAGTGAACATTAATCGTCATGTCATGCCAATATTGAGAGTTCAATTTGAGAACATAGCATAGGAAAACACTAGGCATGTCATGCATTAGTGCATAATGCAATAGGTTAAAGTTTACAGAATATCAGGGGTTGTTGCTTCACGCATCATTCTGAATAAACTTCGTAAATATGTTGAATTGCTCAATACATATGTAAGTAAAGAGGTCTGGACACTCATTACTTTTAAATGGCCTTTATTCCTTTGCAGGATAACAACGCATTAAATTTAGGGTTTTACAATTTTGACCCTAAACAAAAACCACCAACAACAAGTTTTGATCAACTAATATTGACTACAAGCTTGGGATAGCAAAACTTGTGGGTTCAACCAAGAAAAACTATGTATTACTATCGTTATCATTCTCCTTTTCTATTAAAAAAAAAAAAAAACAAAGAAAGAAATA
>JAJJWW010016640.1:0-25601 GCA_023531295.1 Papaver armeniacum
AAAGGGTATTAAACGGAAGTGTCCCTCTGCTAATGCTTTAATTACAAATATGTACCTGTATGAAATAGAATTAGAGATGTATCCCTTTTAAAGGATATTCCGTCTAAACGGCGTTAACCCACCGTTTAGACGGTCGGCTCAGGGCAAATAATATTAAAAAAACATAGTGAATTACCAATCTGTCCCCAAAAATCATAAAATTCCGTAAATGACCTCGGGTTAATCTGAAATCTTGTTGTCGTTGCATCTCGAGAATCATCTAACGGATATTAGATCACACACGTGCACACGTGTGTAGGGTGTGGTATATTAGAAACCAAAACCCTAAAATTCTCGAGAGGGTTTTCATTTGCCGCCGCTGTATTCTCAGACTCGTGTTTCTTCCCTCTCTTCTCCTCCTCAAGATCTGTTGATGAGGAACTTGAAGAACTGATTTTGTGTTCTCGACTGAAGAAAAAAGTTCTAGCAAGATGAGTGGTGATGAAAGTGATTCGAGCAAAACGAGGTAAGAGTTTTTTGCTGGATTAAGAGCCGTCAGGGTTTTTGTTTATCTCTCGATATGATTCTGCTGCTACTACGTTTTAAGTTTTGCTTGAATAACTTATTTATTCAAAGTATAGTTTTAGGTTTTTATGTTTGTTGAACTGTTTATGTAGTTTTAGGGTTTACGATTTTTTTGATTGGATTGACAAATCTTTGATGATTGTCGAACAGTTTCTGTAGTGTTAGTGTTAGGGTACGAGCGATCTACCCATGAATTTTATTTTTGAAAACCTAATTTGAAATTAAGGGATTTTCAGAAACCCTAATTTTGAAATTTGGGGGTTTTTAAATTTCTCCATGTATGACTGTTGTTGAATGGTAAATGTTACATATGCTTTCTGAAAAATCACTTATGAGAATGGTTATTGAACTGTTTGTATGGTTCTGTTTGTGGTATGTGCAGAAGATTTCTTAGGTACCCTAGAAGGAGCTTTAGGGTTGAACTATTCAGCACTAATAGATGGACTGTTTATAATGATGTGGATGTGAAGTTTGGTGGTCTTGATTGGTTGATTGAACTTATTACATGGGAGATGCAAATCAGAGAAACAAAGATGATTAACTTGTTTTGGTTCTCTCCAGATAATGTGCCAGAACTAATTACAAATGATAATGAGTACTTTAACATGTGGAACAGGGCTGAAGTTCAAGATGATGGTTATGTGCATCTTTACATGAGTATTAGTGACAGAGTTGTAAGGTCTGGTGATAAATGTCAATCATCTTCTGTGGTTACTAATGAAGATATGGATTTAACACCTAAGAAGAAGGTGACACATGAAGATGACTTTGTGTTTTCTACACCTAAGAAAAAGATGACACATGAAGATGACTTTGTGTTTTCTACACCTAAGAAAAAGATGACACATGAAGATGACTTTGTGTTTTCTACACCTAAGAAAAAGATGACACATGAAGATGACTTTGTGTTTTCTACACCTAAGAAGAAGGTTATAAGCAATTCACCAATAGTTTGTCCTGCTACTAGGAAAAGTCCAAGGTTGGTTTGTAAGTCAATTGATGCTCAGATAAATGATGCATTTGAGAGGTTACTTTTGAATGATGAAGATATGTGCCATCCAGATGATAATGTGGATGTAGAGTATGAGAACATTCAACTAGATAATGTGGAAGAGGATGTGTGCCATCCAGTTGATGATGATAGAAGTCCACCCTGCTCTGATGATGAGGAAAATGATATTGACATAGCTGATGTCAGAGATTTTGTGGACAGCTACTTTGATGATGACTTTTGGCAGAACTTTAGAAAGGAAGGTAATGTTGCAACTTTTGATTATGTACTTTACATTAAGCTATTTAATGTGGTATGATGACTAAGAATACTTTTGGCAGACTTTGTAGGTTCACAAGGAGATGATGTACCTGAAGGGGATAAAGGAAAATGTGTTGCAGTGGCTTTAGTGCCTAGTGATGATGACAACTGCCTTGGTAACTCACAATATCACTCTGACTCTGAAGATGAGAAGCTTGATTCTGAAGATGAGAAGTCTGACTCTAAAGATGAGAAGAAGAAAGCAGAGGCCCTTCAAAGTTTTTACCAGGAATGGGACCAAGAATGGGGTCCACATATTGCTGATATGGATGAAGACTTCTTTCCAGTTGATGATGGTCCAGTAGTGTATAATCCTGATGTAATGGAGGTGGGTATGCAGTTTGAAGACAAGATACAGTTTAAGAAGCATCTCAGGACTTTTGCAGTGATAAAGAAATTTCAGTATATTTTGAAGCCTTGTGACAATAGAAGGATAAGAGTGAAATGTAGGTATCATAAGTCTGAAGGTTGTAAGTTTCAAATATTTGCATCAAATACAAAGGGGGAGAAGACTTTTACTGTGAGAAGTATGAATCTGGAGCATACTTGTGTTGGAGATCCATTTAGCAGAAATAAATCAGCCAATGCAGAGTTTGTCTCTCAGTATCTTTTTGAGAAGCTGAAGACTGGTGGATTCCTTCAGCAGCCATGGGACATTGCAGATGAATTCTACACTTCTCACAACACTTCTCTGCCATATCATGTTGCTTGGAAAGCTAGGACTATGTGCTTGGAAAAAATGCATGGTAGCTATGAAGACTCTTATAAAATGGTTCCATCCTTTGTAGACATGGTGGCAAGAACTAATCCTGGTTCTGCAGCAAATTACAGTGTTGGAAGGTAAATTGTTAATTATAACCTTTGTTGTTTTTTTATGTAATGTTTGTGTAATGGTTATTATGTAATGTTTGTATTACAATGTTTGTATAATGTACATGTAATGTTTCAGGGAGGATAATTGCTTTGAGTCAATGATGATTGCATTTCATGCTCCAATTCATGGATGGAAAAATGGTTGCAGAAAAGTGGTTGGTCTTGATGCATGTCACCTTACTGGAAAGCTAGGAGGTGTTCTTATGGCTGCTACTGGTTTAGATGCACAGAACCAGGTTGTACCATTAGCAATACAAGTGGTCAGAAATGAATGTTTTGAGAATTGGTATTTGTTTTTGAAGCAGTTAAAGCCCCTGATTGAATCAGATGAAAGAATTACTTTCATTTCTGATAGGCAAAAAGGTTTGATTGAGGTCGTTGCTTTCGCTTTATTTCAGGAAGCCCACACAGATATTGTTTTAGGTATGTTCATTATTTTTACCATAATTACTTTTTTTTAACCATTATATGATCTTTGTGTTTTACCTTTTAATATATGTTTTGCTGACTTTGTAGACACATGTTCAAGAATTTGAAGACTCACTACAAGGGTTCAAAGATACATAACCTTATCTGGAATGCTGCTAAAGCCTATAAGTTCACCCACTGGAAGGTAATAAATCACTCTGTGTTCTTTTGTAACTTATTTATGTCATGGAATGTACCCTTGTATTAGTTATAAATTGTTAATAGCCTTCATGTTTATCTTTGTCCAGTTCCATATGGATGCTTTGGTGCTAGAAAATGCAGCTGGTGCTCAATGTATGATGACTGAGGATCCTACCCAGTGGTCCAGAGCATTCTTTGACCCCTCTTCATGCTATGAACATATGAACAATAATTTCTCTGAGTCCTTTAATAACATGATTAAGAAACTTAGAGACAAGCCTATTTGTACCTTGGGCTTAATGTATGGACAGTTAATAATGGGCTTGTGGTATAGGAGAAATCAATTGTCTTTGAACTGGAAAAATGGTGAATTAGTACCTGAAGCAATGAAGCTGATTGAGAAGATGAAAGAATGCAATCGGTTGGTTTAGGATTAGTGGTGCTGTATATGGTATTAGTTATCAAGTTACATCAATTCACAATTCTGTATTCCAAGTTGATCTGATCAACAAGACTTGTAGTTGTGTCCAATGGCAACTGAGGGGCTTTCCCTGTCAGCATGCTGTCTGTGTTTTGAAGACTTTAAGACCTAATTGGGCAGAGTAAGTTTATTGATGTATGTATGTTTATTGAATGTGCTCAACTACTTTCATTTCACATTTACTAATGTCATGTAGTTGTTTCCCTTGTCTGTTTTGTAGTTATTGTAGTCCATACTACACAGTGGATGCATACAAAGCCACTTATGCCACCCAAATGCAGTTACTCGTAGGAGAGAAGATTTGGAAGAGGTGACATCATTATTCACCCTTTACTGTTTTTTTTTTTTTGTTTTGTTTTTTTTTTGTCCTTTTCTTCTTTGTTGGGAATCTTATCTTATTCCCTTTCTTTATTACTTTACATATTCATTTAGGGTTACTTTATGTCTTGTGTTTTTCTATTTATAACCAGATCTAACTTCTTTTTTTCTTCTGTGTTCCTTCTTTTGTTTGTAGCCTCAAGAGCCTTTTGTCAAACCACCTATAGATATGAGGAAACCAGGAAGACCTGCTAAGAAGAGGAAGTTGGGGCATGATGAGAATGTGAGTGAGAAGAGACAGAGGACATGTAAGAGATGCAACCAGATAGGCCATAACAGAAGAACTTGTGCTGGTGGTGAGGTTGGTTCTAATCCTAAAGGAAGGAGACCAAGAACCATGGTAGATGGAGGAACCCAAGAAACTACTTACCCAGATCCAGCTGAGTGCAGTTCCAGCAGGAGCAGGAGAGGCAGAGGAAGAGGCGAGAGGTTCTAGGGGAGGCGAGGGAGGTAGAGGAGGATCTCAGTTGCATCAACCTCAAAGATCGACATCTCAAACCGCACCATCAACATCTTCTCGCACCCGCATCTAGAGGAAGAGGTGGAAGGGGTGGTAGAGGAGCAAGAGGTGGAAGAGGAGTTGTGCAACGAGACTCTTAGCTGATCTGTCAATGGTCTTCGGTTGGTTCAAATGGACTTTGAGCCAAACTTTTCAAGCACCAAAGCCACAAAAGAAGGGAACATTTGCAACTCAGTAGAGTTTGCTTGTTTTTTTTTTTTTTTTTTAGTTTCTTTCCAAGACTTTTTGGGTTACGATCTTTTGATCAGTTTGTTGTAAGGATAATGGTGTTCAACATTTTAAGTTACATCAGTTATATATATATATATAAGTAGTAGATTATATAAACTTAGTTCTATTCATTACATTTGTAGATTGTTTTGTAATTGCTTACACAAAGTCACCATCTTCAACTTAGCGAGATATTTCCTTAGATTTGGCAAAAGATGGAAAACAAAGATCGAGACCCACCGGAAGTCTTGACATTGTATGTTTTTGCATTGCAGGTAACATAAATTGTGGTTGTGTTTATTTCTACAAACTTTTAGCATGTATTTTCCACTGCAATTCTTCTTACAAGGTTGATTTTGGAATGGACAGGAATTGAACTGGTGGTTTATGTCACCACAAGCAAAGCAACACTTATTGGCGTGAAGTCAACATCCAAAGCTTTAACATAATCTATGCATCTACAAACCATTCAAAATAGTTGCAGATGGAGCAAGTTGAAGAACTTCTCACCAGGATGCTCGGGAGTTTGAGAGACCAAAGATTCTCCTAACACCATTGCAAGGTACATTCTTGCACCTAGAGTAGATCCATGGACACTGAATTGGTGGATGATTATCTATTTCACACATGGAACAAACACTGTTAGAACTGCTACTGCTAGTTACCTCCACCATGCTTCTCATATTGAACTTTTGCATAATTCCATCCATTGTAGATGATTGTTTAGATTTTTATGGGAATTTTATTTGTTTGAGATAAATGGATCTTTGGTTTTATAGCAGACTAAACAGAATATGACCGTTCAACGGTCATATTTGGATGACAGTGATGATGTGTACAACTAGCCACGTCATTGTAATCTTCCAGGTGACAGTTGCAGATATGACATGGACATGTTGCCGCGTGTACAAGATGCCACGTAAGCAAGTGTGGTTAACTACCTAGAGTTAGATGTCAAGGGCAGGTTTGTCTACTTTTGGGTACAAATACATGCGACGTGGCACCGTTTTTTTTCATTTTTAAATTTCGGATGGAAAAGCTTCTGAAAGGAACATATTTGTAATTCTGTTTAAAGGAGGAACATATTTGTAATTAAAATTATTAAGAGGTACATATAGTCAAAAACCTCATAAAGAAAATGTCCGAGTTGAAATATCATTTTACAAATGTCAACTTCTCATAGGCAAGAAATATGACTTATAAAAAGTTGCATACAACGGTATACACAGAAAAACATTCATCAGTGGAGAGATATTACGAGATTTTATTTTATGATGATGAAACATGATTTCTTGAGATCAGCAAACGGTGAGTGTGCAATTTCCAACCCTAATTGAGAGGTCTATCATGTTTTTCGTTGTACTTGGTCTTCGTGTGGGCTCTTGAGAGGGTGTCCTGTTTTTTCTTTTTACTGGGATTCTCTCTTTTATTAAGAAAAAAAAAAGAGAGAGAAAACTGAGGCATCTTTCTTTTTGGCCCTTATATATATTCTATCTATATCCCTCTAGTCTCTTGTTGCTCACAATCACTACACTCAGGGAAGGATTATTGAGAGAGTTAGGGTTTAGAAGAAAGTATCCATGGCTGATCAGAACACTGTTGTTGCTGCTTCTGATTTGCCTATTAAGAGACCCAGAGAAGAAGATGAAGTTGAGGCTACTACTAAAGCACCTGACGGTATTTCTTCGGTGATTCCTGGTTGGTTTTCTGAGATAAGTCCAATGTGGCCAGGTTTGTTTCAACATCCCTTGATAAAAATCTCATTTTTTTTTATCATGTTTTTTTCTTCATATTCTTTTGTTTCTGTTAGATTCTTTCTTCTTTGTTTTGGGTTGCCTTATTTGAAGAAGAAAATCATTGTATTTGGTATGCTATTGTTGTTTTGTTGTGTGGGTTGCCTTATTTGAAGAAGAAATTTCAAAAAAAAATCTTGATTGTTTGATTGTGTGGGTTTTTATGGAGGAATGTTTTCTTCATTGTTTTCCTGGTAAACGTGGGAACATTTTGGAAATTAGTATAACATTATAACTCTTTTGTTGTAGTTCTCAATAAAGGGCTAATTGCATATTTTCAGATATTTGATTTTGATAACTAATGGGCCTGCACCTAGTATAAATGTCTTAACACTCCTTGGCCACAAGTGGTTGAAAAAAACTTCTTTGTTGCTGGTATATTATGGCAGTTATTGGAATTTTCTGCCTGAGGTTATGCTCTCAAGTATTTTCAGCTTCATGTGCTTGATTATTAGAGTTAACCTGGCTGAATATCAACGGAGCTCAACATTTTGCAGCCTTATGATGTTGATCATTTGGTAATCAAATAGTAGGCCTAACCTTTTCATTTTACAAGATCTGAATTAGGTCTTTGGCTTAAGAACTCCAGGTGGATCAGAATACTTCTAGCTTCCGAGCAGTCTACAAGGAGTTGATACAGTACCTTTAAAGCCACATTAAACATGCATGGTCTTTAACTCTATTCTAGAATTAGAAGACAATTCCCTCGGTGAGAGGGAATGGTAGCTAAGTGCTCATCTGAATGAAGCAGAGGATCACGTTTCTAATGAATTACAAGAAAAAGAAAAAAGGATTATGACACTTTATTTTCTTCAGGGGGTAAGATAGTCAAAAAGGCATCGAAACTTTGAGAGCTAACGAAAAGTGAATACCACAAAGGCCTAACTTATCTGTATTTAACTGAATTTTTGTCTGTCTAGGAAGTGTCAGCTTTATGGGGTTTGGTTGCTAACAGTTAGTGATATTCTTAATATGTAATGCATTGTATATTTGTGTTTGAACCTAAGGATGTTGAGTAATGTAGTTGAATTGGAACATTTACTTATTTCTCAGTTTTAGTTACCATGGCATGTGTAACTGTGTAGGTGCAATGGTGACCATGCTTTCATTGGTGCGAAATTCCAGATATTTGTAATCCTAGGTTTATATCTTACTTTCCCGAGTGAAAGAAGAAAAATGGGAAATAAGATTGACAATACTTATTTTTAACTTCTGGCAGGAGAGGCTCACTCATTAAAGGTAGAGAAGATCTTGTTTCAGGGGAAGTCTGAGTACCAAAACATAATGATATTTCAGGTATTGCAGCCTACTTAAAGTGCCTAAGTCTTGAACTTCTGCTTACTTATGTGTCAAGTGCTTCAGTGTATGCCACCTTTGATATATTTGTTGCAATGTTTTCACTTTCAGTCAGCTACCTACGGGAAAGTTCTTGTTTTAGATGGTGTGATTCAAGTAACAGAGAGAGATGAATGCGCCTACCAAGAAATGATTGCTCACCTTCCCCTTTGTTCCATTCCAAACCCTAAAAAGGTCGCTCTTTCTGCTAGACTTATATGAATGGTTGTCATTTGATGCCCTTATTAGAAGAGGAGGTGGCTAGAGTGAAGACACCTGATCCACTTTTTTTTTTTTTTTTTTGATTTATCAATGTTTCTCCGGACAACTGTTTTTGCTTCTTAAATAAAACATGTTTCTTCATAGGTATTGGTTATTGGAGGAGGAGATGGTGGTGTTCTGCGGGAAGTAGCTCGTCATTCTTCTGTTGAACAAATAGACATATGTGAGATCGATGGGATGGTCGTTGAGGTTTCTAAGCAATTCTTCCCAGATCTGGCAGTTGGATATGAGGATCCTCGTGTAAACCTCCATGTTGGAGATGGTATGACCTTCTCTCCTGAAAAATTTCTAAAACTATTATGGGATTTCAGTTTTTGCCTTATGTTTTCCTCCCTGTTTGTAAACCTTTCCCGACTTTGCAGGAGTTGCATTTTTGAAGGCTGTTCCTGAAGGTACCTATGATGCAGTCATAGTGGATTCTTCTGATCCCATAGGTAATTGATCTCTGTGCAGGCTAATCGTACTTATATCTGACATTCGCCTGTAACTTGCAAATCGGTCTTTTCTAATGATGGGCATGTTAAACTTCTGTCAGGTCCTGCTCAAGAGCTTTTTGAGAAGCCCTTCTTTGAATCAGTGGCAAAGGCTCTTCGACCTGGAGGAGTTGTATGTACCCAGGCAGAAAGCATATGGCTTCATATGCACATCATCGAAGATATTGTCTCAAACTGCCGCCAGATATTTAAAGGCTCAGTTAACTATGCATGGACGACAGTACCCACCTATCCTAGGTTAGCATCACTCTATTATGGCAATTCAGATCTTCTGAGGCATCTGATTTTATGACTTCTTTTTTGGGAAGAGTTAATTCCCACTTTCAAGAACTTTTATTTTGATACTTTTGTCTTCTCTTGTTGCAGTGGGGTGATCGGTTTCATGCTTTGTTCCACTGGTGGGCCAGCTGTTGATTTTAGGAATCCAGTGAACCCAATTGAGGATAAAGATAATGAAAAGGCACCATTGAAATTTTATAACAAAGAGGTAATTCCTTCTGCACACAGCCGCACACTCTCTCGCTCGCCCTCCTTGTTTCTCTACAAGTTTATTATGTTCTTACTTCGGCTGTCGTTTATACAGATACATTCAGCTGCATTCTGTTTGCCTTCTTTCGCAAAGAAGGTGATTGATTCAAAATCCAAGTGAGGGAGCAAATAAATTCGACGGCACATGAGTTAATTCTTCTGATTTTCAAATTTCTTTATGCAATTGTTTTGGTTGGATCTCTAGCACTCAGATTATAGTATTTTAGTTAAACATGGTCAGGTGATCCTCTGTTCGAACTGATAGATGTCAGGTTAATTCGACACCTATTATGGAACCATTAAATTTGCATTTTTTTACCTCTGGCATCCTAGCTTATCTTGCAATTTACTGATCTTGGCCATTATGAATGACCTTTGTCGTATCGCTCTTTGTTTCTTCAGCTCTCAAAGTAAATCTTATAGTTCTCCAAATCCAAGAAAAATATATGAGATACCTGAAAGAGGCCAACCAACTCTTATGACTCCCCAAGTAGTCTCCGAACCCAAAAACGGGTAATGACTTTCTGCCGGGGGTAATGACTTTCTAATGGCGTAGTGATTTCTATGGTGCGGAGGGTAGTTTTCTGCTGTGGAAGAAAAAATGTAGAGTTGCAAGAGCTGATCTTCTAAAACATCAAACCAAAACATCAAACCAAAACACTACCTGACACCGGAACAGAGCAGTGGCCATGATCAGTAAAAATGACCTAAGCTCTTTCCACAACTCTGTGACCATGTATTGTGGGTGCAACAACATCCAACAATTTTAGGATCATCAAAAGAATTGGATTGGTTTCTCAACTCCTTATCGTTCATTTCACCGCCCAATATCTAGCAGCCAACACCGATGAAGTCGAGTTTTTTGGCTGTAGTTTTTTCGACATGCTCCCTCGATTTTTATTTTTATTTTTTGCCCCTTATATTTTGAAATCCAATTACACAAGACGGCTGCGTAGGAATAGTTTGTTTTTGCTTTTCCCTATTTCCAATCCCTATTTTTCCTATTGCCAATAGTGGTAATTGAACTTTTGTCCCTCCTTTTGATGGGTCTTCACAAATATCCCTGACAGACTTTAAAAATGTCCCTGATGGCATATTTGAAATTTTATTAAAAAAATTTATTTGGAGATTTCCATTTTTAACCTGGGATGTGTTTATACATCATCTTCTTCTTCAATTCGAGAAGAACAGATCCATAAAAAAATTCGACACCATTACCATCTTCATCGCCAAGACACCAACACCACTAGTACCATCACCATAACCACCATCACCACCTCCTTAATCACCATCTTCATGTTTTGCACCACCACCACCATCTTTGCTTCCACCACCATCTTCATCGTTGCAATTATCATCTCCGTCACTAACTAATCCACTACCTACAAGACCACACCCAACTTTTAAACAATCGATTAGATCGATTTCTACTCGATTTGGATGCAAAAGTTAAATCCAGGTGAAGAATTAATGAGAAAATAGTCTTCAAAACTTAGATCTCGGTGATGAATCGAGAAAATCATCAAGAAATCAACAACACCACCACTGTTCGATGAAGATGGAATAAACTTAGATCTCGTGTCGTTTCTTCTATATATATGAGTAAACCTCATCATCATCGAAAATAACCCCAAGATTCTTGTCTTCAACGATTTTCGGTATTTAATTTGTACGAGTAATTGTTCCTTCAGAAAGTAACATCAACGATTTTCGGTATTTAATTTGTACGAGTACTTGTTCCTTCAGAAAGTAACATGCAAATGCGAATGACGAAGTTCTTGGTAAGACCAATTGATTAAATTATATTTGGTGGTTGTCAATGGTTTTTTTTTTTTATTATTAACCATAAACAATGACTATTCCTCATGTCCAAGTGCTGCTCTTTATTTTCTTATTGTTTTGTGTGTTATTTTCTTTGAATCATCCAGAAGCAGTAGTGGCAGTGTTGGATTTTGGGTTTGGTTGTTTGGTGGTGGTGGTGGTGGTGGTGGAGATGTGTGATTTTGTTGGTGGCAGTATTGGTATGAGTTATTGTTACAGATATTGAAGCCTGTTGCTGAATGAAATATGGTGGTTATCTGGTTTGAAGCAGGCAGTGATATTGGATCAACTATGGTTGTTGATCCAACTGCAATGGATAAACATCCACTGTTGATCCAACGGAAATGGATAAACATCCACTGTTGATCCAACTGCAATGGATAAACATCCATTGTTGATTCAACTGAGATTGGTTTTGAAGTCGGTCTTGGAGTCTGTTGGTGGTTATGAAGCTACGGTGCAATGAAATATGGTGGTTATCCGGGTTGAAGTGGGCGGTGATATTGGATCAACTATGGTTGTTGATCCATATATTTTGGATCAACTATGGTTATTGATCCATATATATGGGATCAACTATCGTTGTTGATCCTTTGAACTCATGTTTTGTAGCTTAAATCATGTAAATTTGTTCTAATGTTGAACTTGTGGTGCAATGGTAGCATGACCGACTCCATGTCGATGATGCGTGTTCGACTCACGCCAAGTTCACTCCATTTTACATGGATAAACTATCATTATTGATCCAATTTTACATGGATCAACTTCCATTGTTGATCCACTAAAATTGGATCAACTTTTACCGTTGATCCTTTTTCTTGGATAAACTAGATAAACTTCTACTCGTTGATGGTTTTGTTGGTGGATTCAAACTGCGGTGATGAAGTGGTAGCATTTTTCCATCAAGATGGATAAACATCCATTGTTGATCCAACTGGAATGGATAAACTTCTACTGTTGATCCAACTGCAATGGATAAACATCCACTGTTTGATCCAACTGAAATGGATCAACTACTTTTTGTTGCTACAAAAATATTTGAACCAGCAGCGGTGATGGTGGTGGTGGCGGCGGCGACGACGCTGGTGGCGGCGGCGGCGACGAACTTGTGGTAGTGGCGGCAACAGACTAGTGGTGGAGGAGGACTAGTGGTGGTGTAATGGTGGCGGTGAAGGAGTGGTGGTGGAATATTGGTGGTGGTGGTGGTTGGCAGGCGGTGGTTGTTGAACGGTGGTGGTGGTGGTGGAATGGTAGTTGAATGTTGGTGGTGGTGGTGCTAGTGGTGGTGGTGAAGTGGTAGAGGAAGAAATTTGTTGTATTTTGAAATAAAGAAAAATATTATATGAGTGAGGGTATTAAGGTAATCTAATATTAAATGGATAAGGTTATAAAAAAAGGAGGGACATATTTATTGTTGCATAAGGATATATTTGTAGGGAGTTAAAAGTAGGGACATATAATTAATATACCCTTGTCAATACACCTTAATTCCTATCTCCAATTATCCTAAGTACAATCCATAAAAATTTTCATATATCCTAAATACTATCTTTGACTTTTCATTTATCATCTAAAAAAAAAAAAAAAAAAAAAAAAAAAAGCCTAGATAATAATAAATCACTTCTCCCGCCTCCATCTTCATCTCCACCGGCGGCCATTAACTCTACTACTCATCTCCATAATCTATCACCAGTTCTTTGCACTAATAATAATTAAAAATAAAAATGTTACATATTGAAATATGCACGTAGGATAACATTGCTTCCTTTACCCAAAACAAGTTAAGTGGATAGACCACCGGTTCTTCCCTTTGAATGCAGTTTTTGTGGATTCTAAACCTAATACTAACTATGAATATAAGACTGAGAGTACTATAGTTTTCGACGACCCGAGTATGCACAATAATTTGGTTGATCTTTCATTTATAACTATGACAGAAGGGAGGCGGGATAGTTTGGAAATCAGTGATTAAAATTATGTTAATTAATGGATTCAGTAGAGTTAACGTAATGTTCTTAGATGTTTGATTAAATTAGGATTGAGATATTTTACCCTAAAATCAATAATGGAATCTTCCATTATGATGTTTCACTGATTAGTCCCAATTAATTTATATACGTAAACTATAAGAATGTTTATAAATCTTATTTAGGGTTTATAACTTGATAGCCTTTGTATTTTTTTCATGACAATGAAAGATTAATGAAGAAGACGATAACGCTGAGTCAGAGTCAATTTGACTTTTATGGTTGGGATATACTAGGAAATATCAGAATAGAAAAGTAAATTAATTTTAAAAATTGTGAGGGGATGGGAAATAGGAAAAGTGGGGGTGGGAAATAGGGAAAACCTTTTTAATCTAATTGTACCAAATGATTGTTGTATGTGAATATATTTTAATCGAATCGTTTTTCATGCTTCAATAATAAAAAGAGAAAGCCGATGTCATCGTATTCTATATACTCTCAAGCTACATACAAACTGGTTGACGAAGAACTATCATCGAAAGGTTGGACATTTTCTTTGATAACAGGGACATGTAGAAGGGTACATCATGTACCGGAATATTCAGTTTATTCATTTTTTAAACTAATTTTTGATCATTGGTTTCGCTTAATTAATTAAACCCCAGAACCCTTTGTTTGAAGTTTGATTTTTATTTCAGAATTTGTTAGCTGATTTTGTATATTTTAAGATCATGTTTGGGAGAATATGCAACCTACAGAGATTAGATTGGAAAAGATGTATACCAGCATTAGTATCATCACAAAGAAGATCACTTATATGGATCATGTGTTTTGCTTTATTGGTTATAATATGGCAAAGAAAACTTCTAATAGATGGATTAAGGGGTTTGAAAGTTGATGCAAAACCAATGCCAATGTTGAGACCATTTGCATTTAATTTGACTGAGTTTGGTGGTAAAGGTGATGGGGTTACTGAGAATACAAAAGCTTTTGAGAAAGCGATCATGGAGATATCCAAGTTGTGGAAAAAAGGTGGTGGGCAACTTAATGTACCACCTGGGGATTGGCTTACGGCGCCGTTCAATCTTACTAGTCATATGACTTTGTTTCTTGCTGAAGGTGCAACTATACTAGGCATTGAGGTGATATTTTCGTTCATGTTCTTTTTATTGTCAATATGCTGACTTTGTTTAAATGATAGATATAGTCCGTGAGTTGAAAATTTAGGAAGTTTTAACCCTTTCAAGACATTAATATGGCAGAACGAAGAGTTGTGGCCCCTAATGCCTCCTCTACCATCATATGGAGTTGGCAGGGAGCATGCTGGACCTCGATATGGTAGTCTGATCCATGGTCAGCATCTCAAGGATGTGGTTATTACAGGTTTGATGCATTTCTTTTGCACGCTAGCTGTGATAACCAGCACAGCAATCTATACGACATATTTTGTGAATTTTTCTTCACTTACCTACTACAGGTCATAATGGTACCATCAATGGACAAGGTCTGTCATGGTGGAAGAAGTACAAACAAAAGCTTCTCAACTACACGAGGGGACCACTTGTGCAGATATTGTGGTCGAATGACATCCATATCTCGAACATAACCCTACGTGATTCTCCTTTCTGGACTATCCATCCCTATGACTGCAAGAATGTTTTCATCACAAATGTCACCATCTTAGCTCCTGTGTTTGGTGCTCCAAACACAGACGGAATAGACCCTGGTAATGATGCTTTCATGGATCTTGCACCTAACATGGTTTGCTTACTCCAAGCTGCTCTAGAAGCTCGCCTATTAATTGAGTGCCGAGCAGCAGTGATTTAAAGAAATTCTGTGGTGCAAATTTTATTTTATTTATTTTTGCATTTCTTCCTTCCAAACCTCTGAATTTTCTTATATGCAGATTCATGTGACAATGTGGTGATAGAGGACTGTTACATAAGTGTAGGAGATGACGGGATTGCAATAAAGAGTGGTTGGGATCAGTATGGAATTTCTTATGGCCGGCCATCTACAAACATTCTCATCCGGAACCTTGTTATTCGTTCTACAGTTAGGTGAGAATTAGTCTGCAGCATATGCTAAGATTTAATGTTCCGCAACTTGGAAACATTCTAGGCATTCATATTGGTAACACACCGATATCCTGAAATTTTTCGTCCTCTCATAAGTTGTGGTAGCTTAAACAGCCAGCCGAGCTATCCTTGTTACCATTTAAGTCTGTCAAGTCTCCACCAGTGACATCGGGGGGTGGGGGGTCTTCTCGTTCCATGTTAGAGCTGAATCATTTTGTTTCGTTTATTGTCCAACAGTGCTGGAGTATCTATAGGCAGCGAGATGTCTGGTGGAGTTTCAAACGTCACGGTGGAAAATGTTGTTGTTTGGAGCTCAAGACGAGCCATGAGGATCAAGACCGCCGCAGGAAGAGGTGGATACATTCAAAACATCACCTACCAAAACATCACACTCGACGATGTGCGTGCAGGATTTGTTGTCAAGACTAATTACAATCAACATCCTGATGCAGGGTACGATCCCAAAGCCTATCCAATCATCAGTAACATAAATTTCATCAATATACATGGTCAAGGAGTACGTGTGCCAGTCCGACTTCATGGAAGTCGAGGAATCCCCTTGAGAAACCTAACATTCCGAGACTTTTCAGTTGGATCATCGTACAAGAAAAAACATAGCTTCCAGTGTTCATTTGTACAAGGTCGTGTAATTGGTTCAATCTTCCCAGCACCATGTGAGAACCTTGACCTTCATGATGAGCAAGGAAACTTGATTAAGCGCGGTGCACAAAATGTCACTAATATAGACTACGATTACTGAAGATAAGGGTTGTAGTTTGCCTGAGGCTCTAAATGATCATCGATATACCCGGCTTCTACTGAGCGGTAAATATAATGAGGAGGCAGATGGCGGAGCATGCTTAAGGAGCCTCATTCGCTGTTATTTACGAATCATCCCCAATCCTTTCATGGTAATGATAATATCAAACGCTTTCCTACTTGTGTAAGTAACCCGTTGTGTATGTATTCCAACGGATTATGCTCTATTTAGTTGGAAGGTTCTCATTCGGGCGGGATTGCTTAACTTTTGTGGATCAATTATTGAAGTTTTCAATCAATAAGCCAAAAGAAGAGCATACTAGACGCCCATGCCCATGCGTGCGGGTACACAATCGCCATCGTTTTTTTCTTTTAGACCAATAGTTGTTGTGATTGTCTAATTAGTGTAGTCGGCAGAAATTTATTCTTGTGGTTACATATTAATTCGTACGATATGATATACTGTGGTGCATTGAAATACGAAATAATTCACCCATGGTGGTTTTTTCCCGAGAGACATCTCACTGTCGAACTGAAGAAAAAAAAATCCATGCCGGACAAACCTCTCTTCGTGCCAAGTGGAGCTGTCACTGTCTTCCATAATGGGTACTTAGTATAGTGAATTCCAGCTTGGCTGCTGAGTGCTGACCTCTACTGTATTTTCCGACAGGACCCAAAACCGCATTTCATTAACATCCTTAGCCAAGGACGGTGGCACTAACCATAAGAAGAAGGGTTTCTGACTTACATGATGATCTTTCGTGCCACTGTAGGATATTTTGGTTGTGGATCGACACAGATTTGTGAAGGGTTTTTTATTATTTGATCATAGGAGTTGCCCTAAGAACACCATACGCGAAAAGGGGTTACTGAACATGAAGATCGACTTGTGAAAATGTGAACTAGTCTAAGACATGTAATGGTAACAGAGGAATTCATCTCCCTGATGACCCGTTCCTTTGCCATGTTTCGAAACTCCAATGCTAATTCATGTGATTAACAATAGAGATTTTACCATTTCGAAACTCCAATGCCATGTTCATCTACCAAGTGATTTGATTATTTCTGATCACCTTTAACAAAATTAGAAAACCAAACAGTTGTATTGATATGTAAAGCAGCAAGACAAAATATACATGGTAAAATCAAACAAAAACGCTGGAGTCAAACCAACGCATTACTTCACAATTAAAACTTGTCAAACCAGTGCATGCCAATTAACTTAGCAATTAAAAACTTTCTAAGACAAGGAAACACGTAGGTAGAACCAATTAAAGCGATTTGTTCATCTTGTAAATCATTCTACCTAGAGATCACATGTAAATCATCCTACCAAAAGATCACATAACTCGGCCAATTTTAAACTCTTCGAAAGAACAAATAAGATATTTGAAAATACTTGAGTAGCCAATCACCTTATCAACAGATGCAGGGCAAATTAACTTAACAATCAAAAAACTTTCTAAGACTAGGAACTCCAAGAAACATATAGGTAGAACCATTGAGGACAATTTGCTCACCTTGTCAAAATCATCCTACCAAAAGATCACATAACTCGGTCAAGTTTAAACTCTTCAAGAAACAACTTGCTTACCTTAGGGTTTAACAACTAATAATCCTTTGTAAGCATAGTCATCCCTATACAAAGGTCATGTTATACGGAAACCAAACTTCTCTTTATTTAGCAGAACCGCACCCCAAATCTAAAACACAAACAGTTGTAGATGCAGTAGTGAAGCAGTAGATGTAGTCAAGCAGGGTGAAGGACAACCCTTTTGGAGTAGCACCTCAATTCACAACACAAACAGTAGTGATGCAGAAGTAGTGATGTTGAAGTGGAGGATAACCCTTTTGGAGTAGCACCTCAATGCAAAACATTAACAGTAGTGATGTAGAAGTGTAGCAGAGAAGCAAAACCCAATGCAGTAAATTCCAACGGTGGTGCCGTTTAATTAGCAGAACCGCACCTCAAGACAAAACACAAACATACACATTTCCGTAAGAAGATTCAGAAAATTATTTACCTTCAAACACTTAAAATGTCACAAGTTCCTTGAGTATACTAGATTATAAAACTAACAATAACGCATATAGAAAGTAAAAAAGATGACCTCTCTTCAAGATCCACTTAGCTGAGGAGTGTATATTCATGCTAAGCCGCTAAACAATTTGTAGAGGCCACTTAACGACGCACAATCACTTCCATTGTACCAACAACTAGATTCACACAATAATATTATTATGAATTATCACTAGTTATATAAGGCAACCGGCTTCAGCTCCTGCTCCGCTCCCGTCGATCTCTGAAACAATTATTTTAATCCGTATTAACCTTATACAAGTTTCCATGGAAAAATAATCACGAATGCATGTTATATGTGTCAACTCTAACAATTAAAAGTTAGTTCAGCCACACGAACTTGAAAAAAGAAAAACTTCGACCCCTAAAACCACTACTTATATGGTTCAATATAAAGTAACAACAACAGATTTGGCAACAGATAATTTTTACGGACAATCATTAAGTGTGTGTATATAAAGGGACCAGTAACATTTGGACGAGTAACGCTCCAAACCCGAAAATTCAGCAAACAAACACCGAGATCAATGTGCAAACTTAGAAGAGGCAACTGTTAAAACTTAAAACCAATGACATACCCGTTTGAATAAGGTGAGTCACGACGTGCATGGCGATATGGAGGTGGAGACCTGCTAAAGCTACGGCCTCGTCGAGGTGTGATGCTACGACGTCGTGGAGGTGGAGATCTCCTTCCATGGGGGCTATAACTCCTGCAGCAGAATGGAGCTTTTGTAAGCAACAAAAATTCCATCGGATAAACACAAAGGTGATTGGCCCTAATTTAATGTCACATGCCAGAGACAAGTAGCTAATAGATTAATTTAGTAGGATAGCACCAGAGGCAGAAGATAGCCAGCCATCGGTGGCTTCTCTTGATGACCTAAAAGATAAACTTGATCAATCACACTTCTCAACTCCCACCCCAGATGCCTCCTTCCCCTTTAATAGCAAGTGGTGTTGCAAGACATTCTAAAGTTGATAGAGGTAAGCTATGTGAAAGGGTCAACTCTGTCTTGCTTGAATAGTAAAATTAACTTAGAAAACCTCTCTAATTAACGAACCTAGTTAACATGGGTATGAATTATTAGAGACCAAATAAGTGGGGGGGAGAAAAACATTAGACCTTCTCCCATAGCTGGGGCTTCTGCGACGACGAGGACTAGGACTTCTGCGTCGTCCACTCCCCAAACCTCGTGATCCAATACGCAAGCGACATTCCCTCGCAAAATGACCAGGCTCACCACACTCATAACATTTCAAATCCTCGCCTCCACCGCGTCCTCCACGTCCACCACCACCTCTTTCACCACCAGCACGACCTCCACTCCCCCCTTTTGAATTGTGAGATAGCTCTACACGCCAACTGTTCTTCCCTGCAAACCGAAACACATAACTAACTGAAACACTTCAAAATTTAAACAAAAGAAGTAAGACAAAACAGAGCCAGTAACAATCCAACAAATTGTAACAAGTACATCATATATACATACACACAAAGATGTTATCCTAATGGCAGACGCAAAAACAATTATATTCCAGTTCTCAAGATCATAAGGAAAAGATCAATAAGTATCATAGTCAAATTTGGCTCCCAATTTAGTAACAAGAAAAAGTATACTTACCATCCAAACCACGAATAGCATCCATTGCATCTCTATGATCATCAAACTCAACAAAAGCATAACCAGGTGGTTTTCGTGCAACCCAGACACTACAATTATTTCACCAATTCCATAAGAAAGATAAATCAACAACATAACCCTATTAAAATTAAAACTAGCATACATAATCACGAGAAAAGGATATACCTCCGGAGAACACCATAAACCCTAAATTCATCTTCAAGTTCCCTCTCCGAAACACGAGGATCCAAATTTCCAACGTAAACTCGAGACATCCTTAAGGATTATATCAACCTGATAAAAAATAAATAATTAAATAACGAAATCAGATTAATAGATGAATAAAGGACGATAGTTTTGGGGCTTGCCGTGAAGTTAAAACAGCAGGATCTAACGAACCCCTGAGAAGAGAGTTTATGTGAGAAGGAAGAATTTTCTTAGAAGGCTCTTTTTAACCTGGCAAATTTAGGGGCGCCTCCAAACGGATTAGGGGCGACACAAAAGGATAAAATAGGTCATAATCGGAAGGTTAATCCATAATCGGAAGGTTAATCCATAATTCCATTTTTTTAATGGCCAAACTACCCTTTACAATCGGTAGGTAACTATACAATCGGTGGTTAATCAACAATCGGGAGTCAATTTAGTTTATATAGCTTCCGAATATAAAGTATCCCCAAAATAATCTTTTGAATTTTGATTATCCTATAATCGGTAGTAAATAAAGTTATCTTGACTCCCGATTAAAGTAGACCTTTGGCAAATATCCTACTATAATCGGTAGTAATTATAGTTCACATAACTACCGAATATAGAGTAGCCCCAAAATGAGATTTTGCAAAAATCCTCTTTTTTTTGAATTTTGGTTGAACCTATAATCGGTAAGAAAGGAAGAGCTATCATGACTTCCGATTATACAGTCGCTCTCTTTGCAAATATCCGACCATAATCGGTAGTCAAGATAGTTCATATAACTCCCGAATATAGAGTAGCCCCAAAATGAGATTTTGCAAAAATCCTTTTTTTTTTTAATTTTGGTTGAGCATATAATCGGTAAGAAGGAAGAGTTATCATGACTTCCGATTATACAGTGGCTCTCTTTGCAAATATCCTAACATAATCGGTAGTCAAGATAGTTCATATAACTACCGAATATAGAGTAGCCCCAAAATGAGATTTTGCAAAAAAATCCTCTTTTCTCGAATTTTGTTGAGCCTCGTAATCGGTAAGAAAGGAAGAGTTATCATGACTTCCGATTATACATTAGGTCTTTTGTCGAATTCCTATCATAATCGGTAGTCAAAATAGTTCATATAACTACCGAATGTAGAGTAGCCCTAAAATGAGATTTTGTCAAAATCCTATAATCGGTAGTAAATAAAGTTATATTGACTCCCGATTCAATTATTCTCGAGAATTAAATGATCGTGTCCAAAGTGGGACCGAAAAAAAAAAAATCCAAAACAGACTGAAATTCAATTTTCTCGTAGAAAAAAAAATTCTACGAGACGCTGTCTCGCACTCTGCTAAGTGGCGCTGCCCCCTAGACCCCCGCGACAGGTCAGGTCAACACAATGGGAGGGGCTACGCCCTGCACTTCGTATATAGCGCACTCCCAAGCATTGTATTCATACCACGTCCATGCCCACACACCGAGCTTTTTCAACTGCATTGGTTGAGCCTATAATCAGTAGCAAATGAAGGTATCCTGATTTCCGATTATACATTGGGCCTCTTTACCGAAATCCTAGCATAATCGGTAGTCAAAATAGTTCATATAACTACCGAATATATAGTTGCCCCAAAATGAGATTTTGCAAAAATCCTCTTTTTTTTCTAATTTGGTTGAGCCTATAATCGGTAGTAAAAATAGTTCATATAACTACCGAATATAGAGTTGTCCCAAAAATGAGATTTTGCAATCGGTAGCTAACTAAACTACCGATTATGAAGGGGCATACAAGTATTTTCATCCTATTTTGTCTTTTGTGTCGCCCCTAATTCGTTTGGGGTCGCCCCTAAAAATGCTAGCCTTTTTAAAACCCTATAAACCAGAAGAAGATTTTTTTGTACGTGCACCTGGTATGCCTCAACAAAGACGTACACTTTAGTGACTTGGGACACTAAACCCAAAATTTTGATACTTGGGACACTGAGTACGTTAGAGCATCCACAATGGACGACTAAACCCAAAATTTTGATCTAGAAACCACACGCAGTCGAACGGACTAAAGAATAAAAACTAGACCAAACCCAAATATCATATTATATTTGGTTTGAATCCAGGACCAAAACCAAATTTGGTCGAGCGAAGTTGAAATGTTCGTTTATTAACAGGCGAGCTTTTAAGTTACGTTTGAGTTGAAGCGGACGTATATTTTCCGTCCGTCTAGTGAGGCGGAAATATAAGTTACGTCTCAATGAGGCGCATGTATAAAGTGATCCTGATGGCTGATGGGGCGGATGTATAAAGTGATCATGATGTATACTTTTTGCCAAGCGAACATTATATGTGTGCTCGACCAAATTTACTCTTCCATCCTAGTGTAACACCTTTTTTTAGTTTTTTTTTGGTTTTTGGTTTTGCTCGCGTGATTGCAGTTTCTCTTACAGAGTGGACAGATATCAAACCCTCTACCTAGGGCTCACGCACCCATTCTATCTAAATAAAGTCAATCTCGGGTTTTGTTTCTACCGGTACCGAGACACTAAGACAATTTTATCTGGGAGAAATTATAAATGGAATCTCGCAATCTTTATTTTTAAATTTTATTCACGTGCAAATCATCTTTTACACGTTTTACATATGTTGGTTTTTAGGAAAAGTAAAATGAAAATCGAGTTTTTTAGGTTTGAGTTTCACTTTTATTGCTAAATATCTATATGTCTCGGCGAGATCTCGGCCTTTTCGGCTAGTTTTTTTGGTCAAATCTCTTCTCGTTGAGATTAAAAGACTCATCTCGGCCATAGACCAAAACCGAGAATCTCGCGAAATCTCCGCCGAATTGCACAAGATCTGAAATCCAATAAGTATGGGACCTGTAATCTATCTTGTGAGATCTCAACCAGTAAGGGCTTGAAGGCTATCTAGGTTGATAACGCACTACTTGTGATGTTCCTGTTAGAGCACTGCTCGGTCGAACTCGCAAGCGTTGCTATCTCAAGCTTGTTTGTCAAATTTAGTTGATCAAAACTATATCTTGATTTCTAGTCTACTTATAGCTATGTCTCGGATTAGGATATAAGTGTGTAGTTGAGCATTAGCCTTCACGGCGTTCACCAATTGAAGAAGAAGATCTACTGAAGAGCTTGGACGAACTTCGACGACAAAAGGTATGTGGAGACTAAAACTTATCTATCACTCAGAAGTCTATTCAATTCTATATACTAATGAGACTAAGCCGTATAGCTATATAGACTTTGTGTTATACACATTTGAAATTTCGAATCGATTTTATCTCGTTTATATAATTCTCGAAATACGAGTTTAGAGATTAGAATGCTTCATCATCTACTTGACAACTTTAGTTGGAAACAATTCATTTGTTGGAAACTAAATATTAAGTCAAGATGATCATGTGAAAATTACCTTGAACATCTTACATGATTTGTGTGAGATAATCATTTGATGTTAACTTGGGATGTTTTCGTATTGATCAAATAATCATTTGAAAATTACTTGAAGCTATTGGTATGTGTAAGATTACCAGTGCTGTCTTCTGAGGATGTTTCAAATCGATTAATGAGAGTTTTAGAACTACTACCAATGTCTGGATACAACACAGTATGCGTACTCTGTATGCGAACTGTGAAATACTTGTTGGGTCCGAAACTATTGTTTACGAACTTTGTTTACGAACAGCAATACTATGCAAGGTCTGGAACTGTAGTTTGCGAACTCAGTGGGTAGGTTCTAAATCGGCAGTTATGACAAGTGGTTCACATACTTTGTATGCAAACTATTTGTCTATACACATGAACTCAGGTTCGTTTGCGAACTAAAGTGCCTGAATTTCAATGTTTTTAAGGTATGTGAATTCGGTTTGCAAACCGTGGTATTATGTTCATGAATTGGTTCTTGTATAAGTACTTTGTACACTTACAAATCAAGCCGAATATGTTTCAAATGCTTCATGGATATTTCTATGAGATAGTGAACATTTGAACAACTCTCTTAAAACACATTTAGATACATTTGATCATCTATCATGATTTATTGATTATCAGATTGAGTCTAGAAGTGTTAGATGAATATAGCTGAGCCAAAAGTGTTCATATGGCTAACTTCGGTTAACTGTTATTGAGCCAACTTGGTATACACGTTTAGGTATGGTTATTCCATATCCGAATATAAGTATAATTCATTTGTGTGTATCAAGCTAAACCATCTAACGGTGGAGATTGATTGCTTATTTTCTAAGCAAAATTAGCTTGAATCCTAAATCAGGAGTTCATCTAACGGTGGATATTATTTGCTTTGTTACTAAGCTATCTTAGCTTTGATTTTAAGCATCCCTGATTTGAAACACTATATAAGGAGGAACACTAGCATCTGGAAAACCTAATGCCGACACTTCCGTGTGTCCTAGTTGCAAACTAGAGTCGATTCTCCATTAACCTTGGTTTCCGGTTCTTCTGAAAACCATTACTAGGTTTAACGACTTAAAAACTTCGCTTGGGATTCGTGAAGCTAGGTCCAACTATTTTCTCTGTAGTTGCGTATCCTAATCTTACTTTTTCTATCGTATTGAGTTTAATCTTCTTTAAGGTTTTCTCGAGATTTATCTCTGATAGGTAAGATATAAAAAGTAATCACAACAGTTTGTTCATCTCAGACTCTTGTGATTCCACAATAACTTTTTATGTATATCAGTTGTGTTATTGTGAGGTGACTAATATTTCTAGGCTGTCCTTCGGGAGTATAAGATGGGACTATTAGTTGAGTTTCCTGTTCACCTTGATCTTAATCTTAAGACGGAAACAACAAATAGAATATACATAAGTCTTCGACTTTGAGTCGCAACAACTTCTAGGCTGTAAAGGACGTCAGTTAGGGGAATCAAGTGCGCAGAGTCTTGCGAGATTCAAAAAGCGTAAGGAACGCGACTGTACCTTAATCGTTGTGAGACTTGGTTAGGGCTCAAATATATTCCAGTCCGAAGTTAACTTGTAGTATCTAGAGTCTGTAGTGGCTTAATACAGTGTGGTGTTCCAGTATGGACTAGGTCCCGGGGTTTTTCTGCATTTGCGGTTTCCTCGTTAACAAAATTTCTGGTGTTTGTGTTATTTCTTTTCCGCATTATATTTTCTTTATATAATTGAAATATCAAAGGTTGTGCGTTGTTCAATCACAGTTGATAAATCTGACCTTGGTTTTTGGATAGAACTTGATTGACACTCGGACATTTGTCTTAGGTACCATCCGAGTTATTCTCAAAACAATCGGGTTCACATATTTCTATCTTTTTGATTATCTGATTGTGTTGAGAAAGAGATAAAGCTCCTTGATATCTTTCTTGATTGAGACTCATTAATTTGGTGCTCTTGGAATTATATTGGAGTTTAGTCCATACAGATTGCCGAATGAAATATTTGGCGTGGTTGTTGTACCCCCGCGTTTTCAGTTCATATTATAAATATAAACAATATAATGTGGAAAGCGAAATAACACAAGATACCAGAATTTTATTAACGAGGAGACCGCAGATGCAGAAAAACCCCTGGGCGTAGTCCATTTAAACACTGCATTGTATTAAACCGCTACAGACACTAGCCTATTATCTGAAAACACGGAGGTACCAAGTACACCACCAAATTTTTCGTACGGTAACCTGTATGGAAAAAGCTCAATACAATTGCAAGTAGACCAACTTAATGATCCTTGACAATATGTAT